>BMAO01007932.1:0-190019 GCA_019973975.1 Trichonephila clavata | reverse complement strand
CAGATTCCTTTCATAGAGTGCAGTTCCCCTACAAAATGGTTTGTGAAAACAGACCCAGAAGTGGCGTTGCGGGGCTCAAGTGGCGTTATAGACAATTATCCCCATTTTTAAACTGTTAGACGTACAGTCTTGAAATTTGATAAGCAGATTCCTTTCGTAAAGTAGAGAACCGCAACAAAATGGGTTTCGCGAATATCAACTACCAAGTTTAATTTCGGGAGATTAAGACGCGTAATCGATAAATATTTCCATTTTTTAACTACTTGATCATCCTGCTTGAAAATTGGTAGGCATGTTCCTTTCATGAGATAGAGTTCCTCTAACAAAGAGTAAAATGAAAATTGACCTAAACATGTTTGCGAGGGGTCAAGAGGAGTTACAGAAAAAAATTCCTGTTTTTAATTGTTAGACCCATATACTTGAAATTTGTTAAGCATGTTTCTTTTGTTGAATAGGGATCCACTAAGAATAAATTTTAAGCAAATCAAGTTCTGGGGGTTGCAGGGGTTACTGGGATGTATTGACAAACAAATTACTTTTTTCGAGCTACAAGGACTATAATAATGAAATTTGGTTTGCATTTTTCTTTTGTTGAATTGAAATCCGCTAAGAGCAGTAATTTGGAAAACGGCTCTCAACGGGATTACGGGATATTTACAGTAAAACTTTTGCTTTTTTCTGTTAGATTTAGACTTGAAATTTGGCTTGCATGTTCAATTTACGGAGTAGAGATCCACCGAAAATTGGTTTTGCGGGAATCCACTTGGTTTTGAGTTACGAAGGAGCAAACATCATTCTATGCTTCAATTTTAGAGATTTTTAGAAAATACAAATTAGATGAGTTCTGCACCTTTTTTTTTTATCAACAGGTGACAGTTGCAGGTATAAGTATATTTTTCAATTCAATCGAATTCTTAATGCTAGGACTTAGATATCAATAATTTATACATATATATAAGCAGTAAAAAATTATAAAACATCATGAAATACCCAGCGAAGCGGGCGGGTAACAGCTAGTAACTATATATGTCAGATTAAGATAATAAAATGCATTCAATGCATTTCTGAGATTCATTTAAAATATTTATCAGTATCGAAATTTTTGTTCTCTTTCATAAAACTTATAGTTTACTTTAAATAATGCCTAATGTATATTTCTTTTTTTGACATATAATTTCATAATAAAATCGAAGAATTTGCCCATTTCGAATTTTTTTGTGGAAATAGTCAGTTAAATAGGTATAAATTCCTTAAGGGAAAAAAAGCTATGTTCGTATTATATATTTTTTATTATTAAATTGCTTTTTTTTTTAAATATCAAAAATAAATAAATTTTTTGCTATACATTTAAATGTAATCTTCAATCGAAATCTTTCAATCGTTATGTGAATATCCTGTGGATCCCCTCAATTAAAAAATTAAATTCAATTTGAACCTCCCATTCATTAGTATTGCCTATTTTCACTTCTGCTGCAGGGCTGGGTAGCGTGGTTGCCTAGAGTGCGTCGCTTTCGCAAAGTATCTAATTCTTTCTTGTGTCTGGGTTCGAATCTAGCGAATTTGATTTTGTTCGTTTCTGCCTATTTTTCCCACGTAAATTAATTTTACTGATAAATACTTATTTTAACATGATCCTCTGTTATTTTAATGTACTTTTCTTTTTTTTTTTTTTTTTTTTTTTTTTTTTTGCCTTCAAAAAGGTTTTTTTTCTGATTTTTAATCATTCAAAGTAATTTCTATCTTTTTCAACAATTCGATTTTGTTCATTTCTGCTTATTTTTCCCACCTGTACATTAATTCTCTCTTCTTCAATGATTGAATTCACTTGCTGCATCCCCACTGATCTGAAATTTACTTAATTTTCAGTGCTGCCATTATGTAAGCAAATGGTATGTCACAATTAATTGCTAAATGAGCATTTTTAATCAATTTTATTAAAAATAATTAATAAGTTAGTTTTGTATAATATAATTTTTTTTCGCAGATAAGTGTTTAAATAATTTTAACACAGAGTGGAATGAAAAACTATAAAATTAAAATTTAAAAAAATTAAATGTTTTTATCAAATAGTATTATTTTCTTTTTGAAAGTTTTTTTCAGTGAATGTTAGCATATAACTAGGTTTTCCCCCAAAGGTGGATTTTTAACACTTATATATGTTTAATCAAACATCCAAACGTTTCAAGAGCTATCTGTAGAATTTTTTTTATTAGTATTTATTGATAATGGATTTAAATTAATATATTTTTTTTTAATTAAAATGCATTCAATGCATTTCTGAGATTCATTTAAAATATTTATCAGTATCGAAATTTTTGTTCTCTTTCATAAAACTTATAGTTTACTTTAAAATAATGCGTAATTGCATGAAACTTTTTTCCCCGCGTCAAATATTTCAAAAAATTCTCACAATTTTACTTCAAGAATTAAAATAGTAATGAAATTTTGTAATTTGAAAAATTTATACTTTTTGTTCTTTTTTCAGCATACAACTATTTTTAAAAATGCTACAGTTTCGTTTCCGGGAAAAAACTAACAAAATTAAATGTTTTTATCAGATAGTATTATATTCTTTTTGAATGATTTTTTTCAGTGAATGTGTACTTATAACTAGGTTTTTCACATAGTGTTTTTCTTAGCAGTTACATATGTTTATTCAAACATCCAAACGTTTCAAGAGCTATCTGTAGAATTTTTTTATTATTATTTATAGATAATGTGGATTTAAATTAATATATTTTTTAAAATCAAATGAATATTTCCATTATTTCCTTATTAAATTAATTATTTGTTAATAAAAGGTATATCGCCTATTATTTTGGATAAAAATACGTTCTAGAGCCTGGAATAAATATTTGTCCTCAGTGCCAGCCTAGCGGTAGCTAGGCTTCTACTTCAGTTACAAAGTATACCTAAGAAAGGGAGTAAATAAAGTGAGAATGATAGGTTCACCTAAGCTAAAACTAGCTTCGGCGGTCAGGAAGTGGTGGGGGGAGGTGGAACATAGTTTTGGTAGAAACGGAAAACAGCTTTTTCGTTTCGTTCTTCAATCCGAAAAGGGGGTTTTCGTTACGTTTAACAGCATGGGGGGGGTGGAATTCTTAGAAATCAGGCAGTATCTTCGTTGCGCTATGAGGCAAACGGTACATGAGGTGAGGCTGGTTCATGAAGTTAGATTGAGAGCTAATCGTCGGGTTGTCATGATGATGGATTGCAGAATGGAAAGTTGAGGAAAGATTTGCTATTAGGGTGTGGATGGGTTCAACACAAAGTTCTTCGTGGAGAACAGATCTTGGGATGTACCTGGGAGCTCTGGCTATGACTGGAAGCGCTTTATTTTGAAGTCTTTGAATATCATTTAATTGTGTGTTACTGGCAGATCCCCAAATGAGGCATGCATACGTTAAGATGGGGCGAAGATATATAGGTTTTGTAAATAAATATCCTGTTATTTAAAGAGAGTTTGGATTTCCTTCCAATCAGTACGTTCTAGAGAGAGACATTTTTAAGCTAACTGTAAGTAGCGATTGATTGATTAATCAAAACCTGAAAATTATTTTATTATTTTAGATTACTAAGAATTATCTATTATTAAAAAATGATGACTTCGAAAAGTACGTGGCTGGCTTTTAAAATGTTGCTTCATCTTGATAAAATGAAATATTTCTTATAAAATATTGTTTGAGTTAGTTAAGTTTCTTTTTAATCGGTGACTGATGACTTTAATTATAGGGGTTAAGTGCTTGAACTTTATAAATCACGTGGCCCTAATAGGTTAAACCAACAATTTTGAAATAAATTAATGATGTTTCGTATTAAGATCAGATTTTTTTCGTTTTCAATTAGCCCGACCTGACATACAGGTAATAAATTTTACTCCTCATTATGGTAATATTTTTCAACCGCACTTTAGATGTGGCTAGCAGATACATGATTGATGTAGAGGTATTTGAAGCGATGTCCAGCGGTGATAGTGTCAGTAGTTTCTCCTCGATTATAATTCTTAGAGTGAACTAATGGAGTTATATTCATTTTGAGGCCAGAAATGTATGAAATATATATGAGGTGAATATCCTGTATACCTTGTGTATAAAGTGTTAATTTTACTATTTCCTTTCATGGCCAAGACTTTTTAATTCATCACCCAAGTTTCAAAAAATATAAATTATTCTGACTTCCTTTACATGAGTAGCTAATGGTATAAGTGTTTTAAGGAATTAAAGTCAGAAGATTTAAATAATTTATTAAAAACATTCCTTTGTACTTTTAGTAATTAATATTACTGTCAAAGTTTATTAATGTGTTTAAGACACACTCACATACATATTTAAATAAAATACAAGATTTAAATACATCACACACACACAACTTAGGGAAATGATTGAAACAAACATACAATGTAATTATTCTCATTTTATTAAAATGCATATATATGTTTCTAATAAGTTATTGATAAATAATAAAAAATATATAATAAGGCAAAAATGTGAGTGTTATTTAAAAGCAGTCAACAGAATATTGAACTATTGAATATTTTCTTCGCATAACCATGGTTTGTCTTGATGAACGCGATACATCCGAATATAAATAGTTTAAAAATTGTATTACTGTAAAAATGTGTCCTGTATCACATGCCCGCGTACATATATAAAAGTGAACAGATTTTAGAGTGCCTCCAGCCATGAAAAAAAGCACTACATTTGCAAACATCTATACCTTCTCGTGGATTCGAGCCTAGGCTCTACGGCACAGCAGTTAGCGTCACTATATCGGAAGGGTGGCTAATCATCTAATTTATGTATTGTAAAAGAGAAATAAAATCTACTATATCGAAATAATAACTGAAAAGTATTTCACTTCTGTTTAGTTATGATTTGCTGAAAAGATTCCTGCATTAAATATGTGTTTAATCAGTTTTTCTCTTCTATACATCCCCACAATAGACTTGAAGATCTAAAATTTTTCAAATATATGCTCCAACATAATATACAACAAATAAAGTACCAACTAGCTAGGCAGTCGTGGGTGTCACAAATCCAAGTAAGCTTTAACGTTTCCTGTGCACCCCAACGAGCGCAGTGTAACATTTCAATAATCTTCTCAAAAATTTGAAACGAGTTGACAGGTACTTAAAAGGTCGAGGCCATACATCACGTTGATGATTAATAAGAAGTGTTATGAAATTATTCGGTTGTGTTTCACCTCTGATCGTTACAACTGGTTGAAGCAGATAAGCTTTCCAACTAGATATTTTTAAAAGTCGTGTAACGTTTTTAAAACATGTTGTCAAATTATTCAAGCAAAGCACAGTGACAGACCTTGCATTTCTTTCGATAAGATAAGATAGAGTAAAAATAGAGTAAAATTATTAAATTATTTTAACTGAATTATTCGTAAACTACAGTAATATTCTGTTTTGTGTGCAAATTAAACGATTTTGAATCGTTTTCTTATGAGAAAAATAAATTTTTCAGCACATCAATTTTTTTCTCCGTCACAGGAATTTTTTTTAAAAATTACATCATAAACATTGAAAGACAGTTTGGGCTACTTATTCCAGCAACTATTTCCTATCGTCATACTGTAATGAATATTTTAGTTATTGAGCTCTAATATACATCTTCTATAATACAAAAAAATGACTCACCAAGAATTCAAATTGCGTGCAATTGTATATGCCTTATGACAGAATATGTAAATGACCAACTATTGACACTCAATAATTTACCAGCTCGAGAATCATTACATTGTAACATGACATCCACTCAGAGGACAGAGACATTCCAGTCCTAAAGCACAACTTCGAATCGAATGTGGTTCCACGTGGACTGTACCAATGGCTCGCAGATGGATTCGAAAACAATATCAGCACATCTCACCATTTTAGAGGACATACAATTGAAATAAAGGAAGCAGGTAGAAGAAAGGAAAGAATTAAAGCAGTATCGTTTGACATTTGAATTTATTCTAATATTCGATGCGCTGTTGGCAGAAATCGATAAACCATGGTCGCAGAGGGCGCCCAGAATGTATCGGTCAACCAAGAACGAATGAGAGAAAATCAAGACAAAGCGATCGTTTGAATGACACTAAGAGTGTCTGATGCGTCCTTGATCCTACGTGTTACCGGGGACACCAGCTGTTTCAATTACAATCTACAGGCAAATAGGTGAAGTAGGCCTGAAACAGTGACGTCATAATAGTTCTTGAGACCCTGGGACCTTATACGAAAGTAGACTATTTTAAGCAGGCAGTATATCGCATACGCTGCCAAGTACCCGTTCAAACGGTAACTCACAAAAAATGCATCTGCGTGACTCAGAATCTCACAGCCACCAAACGACTAGACCTACTGCCTAGACCGAATTTATTTATGTGCGATGATACGGTGTTTTAGATGTTAGCCTAAAAGGGCTAAAGTTGGAAAGTTGATTTATAATAGGGCTTCATCAGGTAGGGTCAGTCATAGGATAAATGCGTAACACCGACCAGGCACTGAGCCCTTTGATAACTGTTGACCCGATGTAACCTATCTATCTAGTGGTACACACGTCTTTAGACTGTTTGAGGCCCTGGGCTCCTATACAAAAGTAGGCCTTTACTGAGATCTGTAAAAGTAGAGAGTATACAATATACATTGTCAAATTCTCGTTTAAACGGTAATTTGAAACAAATAAATGTGCTCGATGAATTTTATGGTGCTCCAAAACCTAGGTACAAACCGGCTCAACCGATGCCCGCATTTCGACTCAATGAGTTGGATGAATGTTTATGTTATTAGGCCTAGACATAGACATAGACAACGGTCACCACATAATAATACAGTTTTACCACTTTTGCCAATTGACATGAAGTTTGAAATTCCCTGTTTTTCGAAGAACATGTATGGGAATAATATTTGACCACATTAAAACTATCTGGATCATGATCTTATGAAGACGGAGTCGAACGAAACGAGGCTCCACTGCGATTGATGCCTTGGGCCGGTTGACCCATGCCTTAAGACGCCCCTGGTGGTACAATCATGAGATTGGAGTATTGCCCCAATACCGTATTGCTTAAGGAATAGTTATTTCACTTGAAATGGGGGGATAAGAGGACTGTGATGAGCCCCACAGTACCTACTCCAGAACTTCCTTAGTGTCAAGGCAGGTAGAAAGTATTTTGTCAGTAAAGAAGTATATCGGTGCATGTTTCTACCTCTCAGTCCGGGAATTTTAAAGGTTACTAAAATTCATAGATATCCCATAAAAACTTACGTTCGAAGTACCGACGGCCCCATGAACCCTTGACCAAGTTAAATTATTTATAGCACCTTTCATTAATTACCTGTAATAAAATTATCAATTTCATGAAATAAACCCATCTTCTTGATACAATATTTTAATAGTGACACTTACTCTGTGATTGACAAATGTGCTCGTCATCGCTGGATTTCCTTGATACACATAGTTGCGCACTCTCAAACCCATAGTTAACTGGTTTAAAAAAGCTTCAGTCTATATGTATTTTGCACAATATTTCAAGTTCGAGTTGTCTTTATTTCGTAAATTGTTCTGATCACAGGAAGACAGAACAAGAAAAAGTATTGTCCATTGTTAAATTGATTGGAAATGAGTGATGGTTTTATAGCTAATGATGTAGGTTTGATTTCCTGAACTACTGAACGCGTCAGGTTTTTAGTGGTAGCAGGACTCGAAATTGTGACTATGACCGCAAAGCTGCCGCTGCCATTGAAGCATTTATAGATGCAGGAAAATAGAGTGATTGCGTGATAATTATGTTCCATAAAACTTTTTTTTCTTAAATATTTTGAGGTAATTTTTTTTAATAATTAAAAACTGGAAAATGATTTAAAAATGTAAAATGTTTTACTCAATCTAGCAGTAAATCGATTTATGGTATAAGAAAACTGGAGGAATTAACAGAAATATGTAGTAACACTTTTTATGCATTTTTTCTGGAAACTCTTATTATGCTTCCAGTTTTTAGACTTTTTGAAAGTTCTACTTTTATCATAATGTTCCGGAAATGCGAAAACTTAGATACCTTAATTACATTTTTAATCGCAGAAGAATCTCAGAAACTTAAAAACTTAGACGATGTCTTATCGGCTATTTTCTAACTTTTACTCTGTTAATGCGAGGGCCAGTAGGAAGACAAGTTTTTTCTTCTAAAACAAAAATTAAAAAAAGCTAAGTTCTGATTTTTTTCTATCACAAAAAAGTTTAATTAAGGATTCAGACACACGAGAAAGAAATTAGTTAATTAATTTATGCATTAAAAAAAGAATGAAATTTCAGGAAATTCTCCAGAAATATATCTACAGGATGAAAGAGAATTATCTAATGTGTTTTTTATACCGTTCATTTATTAATTGGCTTTTTAAAAGTACGCTTACTTTGTTAAAAAGTTTTAGGCCTATTTTTATCATATTAATTTACAAATCTCTTGTACTAAAATGAAATAGAAGAAACAAATAGATATAGGCTGTAAAAAAAAAAGTAACTTGACTGGTATTAAGTTTTGGCCTCATTTTTAAAATGTATAAACTAGTCACAGAGGGATATTTTCTAGATACGAATGGTATTGTTGAAAGCCATCGTTTATCCACTATTAGTAAGGAAGTGACCGATAAAGTGCCCTTTAAGTGAGTTATTTTTTGAAAAAGAATAGACAGTAGAACACAAACTTTTTACTTAAGGTATCCGAAAACGTTCAGAGTACTTTTTAACAAAATAGCATACTAAAACATTATAAATGCTCTTTTAGGACTCAATATAAATAAATATTACTATTTAACTGTCAAAATTTAAAATAAATTACCTGAATTTTACAAAAATCACAATTATAAGTGAAATTTTAGCAATATTTTTGAGTAACTTGAAAGCAGTTAGAGAAAAAAGTAATAAACATATATTAGTAAAAGTATTACTAAATCAAATTAGATGTATTTATCTAGAAAATGTACTAAAATTTTAATTTTTTATTAAAATTTGAAAATTTTAGAGCTGATTGAGTAAACATTATAAGAAATGTTACGTTTTTTATGAGACCATTATTTAAATAACAAGTCATAACTCAAAAAGTATCTATACAATAAGAAATATTTTAGTACATTCTCTAGAAAATAACATAAATATCAGGTTCAAAAATTTTATAGAAATTTATTTGTAAAATTTTGAGTTATCAGACTCGCCATCATAGATTTTGAGCCATTTAAATGCCCACTTCTGGTAGATCAAAAACCCACTTCCGGTTTTTCTAAATTTATAAAATGGATTGTAACTTAACCTCTAGGTAGTGTAGAAACAAAAAAAAAGTATGTTTCGTAAAGTCAAAAGATTGCTCTATTCAATAAAATAAAAAACAAAAATATCTGTCTTGAATGAATTGGGTCATTTTCAACGTGTTCGGATACCTTAATATAAGAAAATACAAATAAAATTATATTTTACTGGGTGAAACTAATTCATCATAAAATACTATATGGCTAGGAGCCTCATACACATACATTTTGAGTTTGTAATGGACTTATTTTGATATTTTCAATGGTGTATATGAAAATCAAAGTAAAAGTGGTAAATTCGGGGTTGGACTCACAATGAAATTTCCATTTGTGTAATGAAATTCCATTTGGGTAATATTAATCAAGGCTAGGTTACACAAACTCAACATATATTATTAACAAAAAAGTAATGGGCAAAGAACATGGATGAATTTTTTTGGTGATTACAATCTCTTCGCATCTGGTCTCTACTGAAGATGTGTGGTCACTAGAAGGCGCTTCTACTCATTTAGTACAATTAGTTGAAGTTATTATGAAGAGCGGTCACATATACGTATATAAAATAATTTGAGTATCATAATTTAGCGAGTGGGCAGGATTCCTCATTTAGATCATTATTTATGATGGTTGATCTTTTCCTTGGATGGGATTGGCGAGGCAGAGCTGTGATTATTTAAATCTGTTTTATTCCACATCTTGAAACACATAAGCATGCTAAACATAAAGCATGTAATGGACGAGACATAATGCAGATCAAAGGAATCGAATGCACAATGAGCTGCAGCCAGCTACATGTTGAAGGCAGACAAATAACAGAAGAGGAAAAACGCAGTGTCTCCAGGAATCTCAGTATTTATAGGCAATCCCTTGATCTGAGTGGGTGGATGGATAGAGTTCAAAATACTCTCGTTAGGTGGCTAGAAAGTTTATTAATTAAACTTGGGGCCCCTGAAGTATGGACCATAGGTAATTAAAAGTTATTAAGAATAAATTAATGGGGTTATTACATATATATATCCAATATATAAAATTCTCGTGTCACAGTGTTTGCAACCAAACTCCTCCGAAACGGTGTGGCCGATTCTTATGAAATTTTGTGAGTATATTCAGTAGGTCTGAGAATAGGACATAAACTATTTTTCATTCCGATATTGTAATTAGTTAAAAAGATATTAATTAAAAACCTTAAAACGCTTAATTGTCTTAACCCTGCGCGTTATTTCCCCCGCCTAGCGTCGTGAATGAACAGAGGGTGAAATTTTTCGGTATTCTCGACGTTATTTAAACAGCCATCCGATTTTTGTTTTTTAAATCAGACCAAAAATAATTACAGAATCGGAAAGATCATTTCTTTCGCCACGATACAGTATACTTTTTTTTGCAAAATAATAATGTTTTCTATTTTTTAAGATTTTTTTTAAAAAATAGTTAAAATTGATGCGTTTTTATGAAAATTATTTCGAAATCATTGCGTATGAATTTATTTTCGTGTTATGAAAACGATATTCTACACTAAATAACTTCAAGCCTTTTTTTTTAGAACCAGTCATTTAAAAAATAAAATGCCGAAAACTTTTATTTAAAGATTTTTCGAAAAATTGTCGAAATTTATAACTTAACATTGAATAACTTCGTTATTTATTAAGATTATCATATGAAACTTTTGATGCGTTTGTAGAATAATATTATCAAACTTCTGTGCGAAGATTGAAAAAAATTGCTTAAAAATTAAGGATTTTAAAATTTTTTTTGTGATTTTCGTAAAATAACGTTATTGCAAGAAATAATCTAAACTGAATTTTTTGTACAGTTTTTATTTAAAAGTTCTTCGTTTTCGGAATTAATGTGTGAAGTTTGAAAGCATTAACTTAAAAATTAAGCCCTAAAAAATAAAAACTTTAATAAAAAAATACGCGATTTTACAGTTTGCCAAGCCTTGGCGTCGAAAAATGGTTTCGCGCCAAATAGCTTTCAACTGTTTCACCTGAAACTTCACATCTAACTCAAGGGTTTCACCAAAAAGTTCTGACTTAAACATGCGAAAATCAGCAAATTTGGCAAGTGAAAAAAATGCGAGTGAAAAAGTTATTTTTGCTTCAATTTTCATCATTTTCTCTTTATATAATTTTCAAAATTAAATCATTATTTATGTCAGGTTAAGATGAAAGAATGTATTCAATACATTTCTGAGATTCATTTAAAATATTTATCTGTATCAAATCAGTGATTTAAAAAATAAAAAGCCAAAAACTTTTTTGAACAAATTTTAATAAAACTCTCAAAATACTTAAATCAATCGTTTAATGATTTCTTCTTTAAAAAAGATAATTGCATGAAACTTTATTCCCATGTGTCGAACATTTCAAAAAATCCTCACAATTTTACTTCAAGATTTAAAATAGTAGTGAAATTTTGTAATTTGAAAAAATTCTACTTTTCTGTCTTTTTTCAACATACAACTATTTTTAAAAAGGCTACATTTTCGTTTCCGAGGACTAAAAAACTGCAACGAAAGAATTGGAAAGTGGATGAGTGATTTATAAATTCGCACTGTTCATCTACTCAAGAGTTTTTCGCGACGGACTTCGAAATTTTAAGCCACGGTTAAGTGATGAGGACGACACCTGAGCTTTTACCCATCTCTCCTAATTACCACACAAACTTAAGAACAAATTTCGAAAAAGGGAGTTTTTATGACATAGTTAAAGAAATCACTCACATCGCGCGCATACACACACACACACATAAGTGCTATCGTCCTAAGGGAAACAGAAAATTCCCATGGGGATGAAGTTATTCACTCGGTAAAACCCCGTGCAACCCCGGGGTAAGCGGAGAGGAAAGAAACAAAGAAGTCAAAGTAATTTCGAAAAATAATATTGGAAGTGCTGATTTTGTCAAGAGAAGGGAAAATGTTAAACGAGAAAGCCATGTTACGCACTCATGGGCCATGCACTCACTTCGTACGCGTCAAAACCACACAAAAGTGTTGGCGTCAGAAAGAAAGGAGGAAATTAACATGGGGATTAAGTTATACCCTCGGTATAAGCCCGTGCAACGCCGGGCCATAAAAGCTAGTATTATTATAAATGACACCCCACCACTAGAAATGGAGAACTGTATTTCAACAAGATAATGCTGCTGTACACTCAGCCAAAGATGTGTAGACCTGGTTTGCAGCAAATAACATCAACTTCTCAACTGGCCGAATGTATCCGCTGATTTTAATATTACTGAAAATCTTTGAGGTGAGCTAGCAAGACAATTTTATGGACATGGTGATGGAGAGTTTATTAACGTCACACTATAAAGCATCACGAGGACTATTGGCGACGGACCTCGTAATTTTGAACCATGAACAAGTGACGAGGAGGACACCCGAGCAGACACCTCCCTCTCAAAACTACCACACCAGGCTTAAAAGAGGACTAAGCCTCGACGATTTGATGTGCATCAGCCCCTCTATGCAGAGGGTCTTCAGTGGCACTAGAGCTTGAACTCAGGTTACGCTGGCCACAAGTTCGTGACCATGATCACTTGGCTGCCTTTGACATAATTATGGACATGGTTAACAATATTCAAGATCAATAACTCATAAGTTCTATCATCCATTGTTAGCAAATTATATCTGAAAATTGTGTTTAAAGTTTGTATAGGAGATTATCAAAGTGAAAGGAAGTTCTGAATACTAAGAATAGCTATCCTAAATATGAATTTTATTTTAAAATATGTTGTTGTTGTTTCTAATAACACCTGATCAGCAGTGCCAGATCGAGATCCACGAAAATCATCATGGCAAAGGGCTAGATTGTATGGTTGTCGTTAGTCGTAGCTGTGAGCACCATGTAGTACGATTTAGCTCGTTTCCACCCCAATTTTGAAGGATAACGCCCTGGAAGTGATCAGAGGCCTCCCCCCCCCTCTAACCCTTCCACCAACCTTACGAGAGGACTTGCGGTTATACGTCCGTTTAGATCAGGGGTGGCCAACCCGCGGCACGCGTGCCACATTGTGTCACGCGGGAGTCGTATCTGTGGCACGCAAAGGCTTATTGAAAAACTACAAAAATTTTATGAAAATATATCTGAATTAATTGAATTACAATAGAAAATTATCATAAAGATAATATGTAAAAAACAGCAATTTTCAGCGTGAGATTTTAAAGGCGTGTGCAAGATTTTTTCTTTTCTTCAGTATAGCGCCAAAAAGGAGATCATGCTCATTTACTTACAATTCCACGGCATTTTTAAGTTCCGAGAAAAGAGTTGAGTAACGTGAGACGAAAAACAAATAAATACTCTCTCTCTCTCGGAGGGTCGAATCTGCCCCAAAAGTCACCCTCTCTCGGGGGCGGTTAATTTTTAATATCTCGGATTTCCATCCGAATTTCAGCTTTCCCTTGCAGTGCTGAAGTTAAGCGTTTATAGCTATTGGTTGCCAGCGTGATGTCAGATAAAAAGGTTTTTCCGAAGGTGTTGGCTATTTACGATTTCTGTAATGTCAAGAAGTAATTCTGCAATATATTATAAGAGCAGTTGTTGATACGGTAGAAGTAATTCTATCTGAACAAAGTAGCTGCTTTATGAAGAAGAGTCAGTGAGAACTTGCATCCATGACTAATCAAGAAGCTGGATTCGGAGTCTAGAAAATCTGTAGCGTAACATCAGCTAATTGTTTCTAGCTGCCAGACTCAGTTGGTTTTAAACTCTGTTTAGGAAGACGTTAAGCTTTTTTTCCTTTTCTAAAATTGTCTTTAGATTTTAGCGTTGACGTAGTTGTTTAGAATTTTTTTATTTTCAATATGTTTATGAGTAAACCTTCTACATCGAAAAGAAATTATGAAGAGCATATTGCAGCACGTGATTTTAAAATTGTCTTGGAAGAACAATACTTGTTTACACATCAAAATGCTTCCAAGACTGTTTGTTTGATATGTGGAATTTGTATAGCAGTTCCAAAAGAATTTAGCTTGGACCGTCATTTTAAACAACTGAATAGTGATTTCAACAGCAAATATCCTGTTGGATCAAATTTGACAACAGAATTTATCAATAAAAAAAAGAAATCTTTAGCCGGTCAACAATCTTTGTTCCAGAAGAAAAATGACGAAATGGAAACCACGAGGAAGGCCTCTTATGAACTTTCTTTGTTGTTAGCCCGCAAGAAAAAACTATATTCTGACGGAGAGGAGATAATAAAATGTAGCCTTTTAATTTACGCCCAAAATGTCGGTGATCCAAATGTCAAAAATGTGGTTGATAAAATAGTTTTGTGTGTCTAGAAATACCGTCATGTATCGTATAGATGACATGGACCAGGATGTAGGAACGCAAATTGTCTCTGGACTTCAAAATTGCAAATATTTTTCATTAACTTTGGATGAAAGCTGTGATTTCACAGGCAATGCGCAGTTAAGCATCTTTGTGCGTTGCACAAACAATAATTTTGATACTGTGGAAGAACTTCTTGATTTGCGCCAATTAGCAGGTGAAGGCATTTTTAAGGAACTTGAAAATGTAATTGAAGTTAACAAAGTAGAATGGACAAAATTAGACAGTGTTTGCACAGATGGAGCGCCTTGCATGAGTGGCAAAATAAAAGATTTTGTTGCATTGCTTGAAAATTATTTGGGAAGAAAAATTTTCAAGTATCATTGTATTATTCACCAAGAAGCTCTTTGTGACAAGGACTTAAACTTGTCTTTCTGTGTTGACCCCATGGTGCGCTGTATGAACAAAATACGAAGCTCGTGCACTGAATCGACGAAGATTTCGTACGCTTTTCCCCGAAGAAACTGAAGAAAATGGCGAATTACTTCTTCATTGCAGTGTGCGCTGGCTTTTCAAAGGAAGTTCACTCGCGAGATTTTAGAGTTTGAGGGAATGTGTTTCAGAATATCTGGAAGAAAACGATGAACTGCCCAGTGAATGCTCGCTCCACATGAATGAAAATTGGCTGTGGGATTTAGCTTTTCTTACCGATATAATGGAACATTTAAACAATTTAAATTTATGATTACAGGGGAAAAAATTATATTTTTCCTAGCATATGTATCTTCTTTTGTGAACAAACTTTTGCTTTTTTTGTCTGGATTTTAGAGAGAAAAAATTAACTCATTTCCCATTCATGCAGGAATTATCTGCCAAAGTTAGTAATGATCCGAACTATGATAGATTTAAAAATTTAATGTTCATTTTGCAGGATTCTTTCAGTGCCAGGTTTGAGGATTTTAAAGATGATAAAAAAATACTGGACTTTTCACTAATTCTTTTTTTATTTCTCTTCAAGACATTAATTGCTACCCACCTCATTTACAAATAGAATTATTGACCTACAGCACCATATTAATCTGAAAAGCAAATATAAGGAAATTATTTTAATCGCAAATGACCCGAATTACTTCGAATTTTTAAATTTGTGCCACCAAGCAATTTTCCAAATTTACATGATTTAGCGGTCAGATACTGTTGTAGGTTTGGATCAACATATGTTTGTGAAGAAATGTTTTCTATTATGAACGTAATTAAATAAGAATATCACTCAAAATTAACTGATATGCACCTAAACACCTAATTTTTTTAGCATCTTCACGAACCAATTCAAATATAGATGATTTAGTAAAAAACTACAAATTTAAAAGCCACATTATAAGAAAGTACTGACTGCTTAATAATTATTTAAAATTAAATGTTTCAAGTTGCTTATTTTTATTTTCTACATAAGCTAACTAACTGATCCTGTAAAAATTTATCAACAATAAAATATGTTTCTACTTTTTTTTTTTTTTGTTATAACTTTTTTTTTTACATTTTCTCTATATAGAACTTGCATTTAAAAATATATTTTTGGTGTAAATAACCCATAATAAGACTACAAGTAACATTTTTCACTTTTGTATATTTTTTAGTTTGGTGTAAAAGTTGGAAGTGGCACGCTTAACTTTTTTTTATCAGATTGTGGCACGCTTCCTAAAAAGGTTGGCCACCCCTGGTTTAGATGATCCCCCTGCCGCGAAGGCATTACACGTTTACAAACATCCAGCTCTCTCCGGGATTCGAGTCCAGCCCAACGGCACAACAGTCAGCGTCGCTAACCAATATACATCATGGGTGACAATTAATGATTCTTGCAAGGGAGAAGGGGTTGAAATATGTCCGTATAACTTATTCCTCCTAGATTCTTGCGTTTATCATTTTTTTCATTCTCAATCTATTTTAATATTTCATCGAATGTAGTTTTTTATGGAAATATTTTTCTTAAATAAATTACCCTTTACGTTTTAAAAATTTAGGTTAGTTTTTGTCGAAGAACAATAGCGTAAATGTCGAATTTCATTTGCATGTATCATTTTTTTCGTTGACTGTTTAAACACAATATTAGGCTTTATTTTTGCGCGAGACTCACACTGACTTGTAATTTATGGACAAAAATTCCCCTCATAAAAATGGTATTTAAAAGTAATGATTCAATCGTAATGACTCCCATTAAACTAATGCTGCAGATTTAAGGTTTTCTAAAACAGATATTAGTAATCCGAATCTGAATATTACTACTAATTTGTACACTACTTTTCCTTTTTAATGTTTTCACGATAATAAAACTATAAAACTATTTATCTTAAAATAAAAAGCATTTTTTTAGTCGTCTGTTACAGCTTATTTTATACAACAAAAAAAATCCGTGTTGAATTAAAGACACATACAGGAAGTGAGAAATAAAAAATACTGCAAGTCACCGTGTGTTCAATGTAATGTGAAAAATGGAGTCGTAAATGGTTTTATGTGCTCGAAGGTGACTTCTTACCACCAAACCTCTGACACATTTATCATGTCACTTAAAAGTGCGTTATTTTATTTTAGTTTTTACGGTTTCGCGTCTTTATCTTGCGCCTCCCACCCCCGCGTGAGACGCCCCACTAATAAAACCCACTATTACCTGACACCTCCTTCGCTAAGTTCGCCCATCCCAAACTGCTTGGTGAAAGAAGCGGAATTGAGCTATTTCCAGAGTCGTCATTTAGAGAAAGAACTTTTCTCTTCTTTCACCTGTCAAAGACTAGGGAAGAATTAATGAAAAGGCCATTTTTGGATCTGTCGATTTTTTCAATATAAACAAGTAATTTTTTAAGGTATAGGAACTTGGTTTGAAACATTCTAAAAAAATGTACGATGGATGTGTGTAACGGATATAAAGATGTATCTTTTTCTTATATTTTATAAATAGTAAGTAATTCCTTAAGGCCCTTGGTTTGAAACATTTTGAAAAACAATGTGCGATGGATGTGTGTAAAACAGATATAAAGATGTACCTCTTATATTTTATAAATAGCCATTTCAGATAAAGTTATGCCCTAGAACAGGGGTGGCTAACCCAAATGACCTTGTGGGCCTCTTCGAAAAACTATTATAAAATATTCTAATATATATTTATATATACATATACATAGATTTGAACCAATTACAAACATTTATTGGAGTGAAAATTTAAAATAAAATGAACTATTATTATTATTTTCCATTTTTTTCATGTATACTGATATGTATGATGTCATGTTTTCATGTATGACAATTATAATGGAATGATCAAACAATGTTTAATTTATTTAAATAATAAGATATTTGTTTCTTAGTTCTTGCAAGTCGATCTCATTGAACATCTTAATTGATGCTGCAGATTATTGACCAATAAGTTTGAGCGCGACTTATGTTTGATAACTTTTGTTTTCGAAAAAGAACGATTCTCAGGTGTAAGTTGAAAAAAAGTATAGGAATGAGGTACGTGATGTTGCGAAGTATCGCTGCAATGCGGTACTGCCCAATTCTAAGTATTTATAAAAACAGAAGCAATGTGATAAAATAAAAACAACCATGGGATTTATATTTGTTACAAAACGCTATACTAAAAACAAAAATATTGCAAAAAAATAATCGAATTTCTTAAAGTTGTAGAGAATCTCACCGACCCCAAAATCATCTAAGGCGGATCATGGGTTGGCCATCCCTGAACTGGAAGAATCAAATATCTCTAAAGGAAATAAAATGTGTGTTTGATGTATAAAGATTTTATCATATTTATGAGAATGAAGAAGTAGCAAGACTTATATTATACAAGGTGTGAAACAAAAAAAAACGAGATAAAGTATGTAGCTTGGAAAAAGAGTGGAATGGGAAACAACTGTTTTGATGACGTCATTCCACGCACGCCGTTTGGAGTCCTGCGTCATTTAGTGAACATGTGGAACTGCATTCTGCCGAGAAAATGTCGAAATTTCTTGTGAAGAAATCAGCCACAAAAACATTTCAAATATTAACCGAAGCTTAATATTATCAAATATTAACTTTGTCTCATGCAAGTGTGTTTGAATGGTATAAGAGGTTTTCAGGGGGAAGGGTCAATATGAAATATGATGAACCTGCTGGGTGCACAAGACCAGCGATTACAGACCAAAACATAGCCAAATTTCGTGATATGAGTGGGTTCCCACATCAGTGACAGACTGTTAGTCAACACTACTACATTGAAGTACTAAAAAGACTTCATGAAAAAATTAAAAGAAAAAAGGCCTGAATTGGGGAGTGAGGGATGCACCCGGACAATGCAACCGTTAACAGGGACCTATCTGTCAAGCCATTATGGATCATTAAAACATTACTGGGATGAGGTATCCTTATTATTCACCAGATTTGGCCCAAGAATATTTTTTCTATTTACTACAGTTAAATTTTGCTTAAAGGAAACCCATTTTACCTCAATTGAAGATGTTAAGACAAAAAGGGAAAATTTCCTAAAGGGCCTTCAAAAAACTCGTTCCATTATTGTTACCAGCAATGGTAGTACCGAATGCAAAAGTGTGTGAATGCTGAAGGGAACTACTTTGAAGGTGATACTGTCACGGAGAATTGATTCTGTATGTACAATGATTTATATTCGACCTGTCTCGATTTTTTGTGTGGCACCTAGTATTTCAGATATGGAATAAAATTTATAAGAAAAATTTATATTTTTAGGCATTACACACCCTGAAAGTTACCGAAGTAGCTGATTGGTAATAGTAGTGAACTCGTCGCCGGCGTTATTTCTATCGAATGGTGGGCCTAAGTGCTAGTGTTGCTTGAGTCTTACTGTACAGAAGGACTGATGCCCGTTAAAGTTCTTGCGGACGTGGTAGCCTAATGGTCATAGTAGTGGAGTCGTGGACGATGAGTCATGAGTTCTAGATCCACTGCCCCTGAAGATCTACCCCATAGAGCGATTGGTGAATTTTTAATCTGTCCTTTTGATGTGGCGTGGAAGTTCGAAGAGTTCGGGACGTCAGCTCAAATGCCCTGCTTGTCACTTGACTATTGTAGAAAATTACGAGGTCCATCTCTCTCTCTCTCTCTCTGTCCCTCTCATGTTGCTTTATAATGCGACATAAATAAACCCTACCTCACGTTAAATTTCTCGAGGCTCAAAATCTTCACATTGGCGTATTGAGGATGTTTGGAGAGAGAGAATGTCTCGTTCCCCCTCCCCACTTGACCGTGTCTTGAGGTAAGTCACCAATAGCTCTCCTCGTGTAGCCAAAAAAAAATCGACTATCTTGATATTAATATGGTTAATACGTATACGAGTGATCACACCTTAAGATCCTTATCCATCACATCCCCAATTTAAATCCACATTAGCAGCCGTATAAAAATTACAGAATATAAAAGATGTTCTACATTTTCATTAAAATATATCCATTTCGAATGTAATTTAATTTAAACAAGCTTATAATCCATCGCGTTTCACAGCTAAATACTTTTAAACTATTACAAAAATACTATTCCAATCTCAAAAAGATGGTCGCAATAGCCGAATGATCCCGAACTCATGGTCGGTGTTGTTTCTGTCGAATCTTTGGTACCACTAAAAGTCCTGCCGTATTAAGGGGCTGATGTACTTAAAACATATCTGTGTTCAAGGTCCTCATTCTGGCTTAGTGTAGTACATTTATAGAGAGAGAGAGTCTGTTCTGAAAGTAGTAGGACTCATTTTTACCTGAGCGAACGGGTGGACTAGAGGCGGTGTGGGCGTGCATGATCGGTGGAGGGGGATATTAAGAATGCTGGTAAAAATCGGCAGTTGGCTTTCGGCCGTTGAAGAGAGCACGTCGCTTGCACTGTGAACCCCTGTCGAAATGCCTCGTCACGGAAAATCATGAAGAGTTTTCTGGAGCAACGATACGACATCAAATTTTGCGTAAAACGGGCAAAGAGACTAACGATATGATTAAAGAGGCCTACGGTGACGCTTTCAAGGATATATCGGGTGTTTTTGAGTGGCACAAGCTGTTCTGTGAAGATAAGGAAAGAGTGGAAGACGACGACCGCTCCAGACACCCTTCGGCCAGCAAAATCAACCAAAATGTGTCACGAGTGCAAAATTTACTGAACAGTGGTCGTAGGATGAGAATAATAGCTGATGAACTGAGCATTCCTCAAACTCATGTGTTTGACAGAAAATTTAGCCATGAGGAGGAAAGTGTGCCCGAAGTTTGTGCCACGAGTGTTGTCACAAGAGCAAAAGGCCAACTGGAAAGCGATCTGCCAAGATCATCATGTGAATGAAGACCCAGAATTTTTGACAATGTAGTGACCGGTAACGAGACATGGGTGCTTTAATACGACTTGGAGAGCAAGTGACATAGCTCAAAATGGCACGCCCCTGCTTCTCTACGCCCCGAAAAAACAAGAAATAAGCAAATCCAAGCATGAGTCAATGCTCATTTGCTTTTTTTATCGACATGGAGTTATCTACAAAGAGTTCGTACCCCCCGGATGAACGATGAATGCAGTTTTTTACTTTGAAGTCCTCACAAGACTGCGAAAACGCATTGTTAAGATGTCCTGCAGGATTTGTCGCCTCATATAAATAGCCGGAATTCTTTCTCCGTCCCTCTTTTTTCTTTTTGTCTTCACCAACTGCAACTAGTGTCTGTGTTATTTGTATCTTCGTGTATGCTTATTCTGAAGTAGAAATGCAAAATGTTGTCCAGTAACTACTTTATGTGTGTGTGACTATTGATAAAAATGAGATGCTAACTAAGAAATTTTTCTTTATTTCATTTTATTTATAATTTTCTTTTCATAAATGAAATTACGTTTTAAATTCAGTTTTCTTCTGACATTTACGAAAGAAAAACGCAAAAAAAAAAAAAAAAAAAATCTCAAACCAGTAATTCCTTTATTTGCGAACCAAGAATATTTTTATTCGTAAACTCTTAAGCGAGATTATGGTTCTTGCGTTGAAAAAGAATTTCCGTAATTACACCTAAATATAATCTCATTACTCATAATCAAGATTTTTTTGGTGCTAGTTTCCGGCACCGTCACAATCTCCGATCTAATGGGGATGCTTAGGCTCGGAAAGCCGAAAACAATATTGTTTGGTTTCCTCCTCCCCCCCCTCTCTCTTTGAAGTAATAGTTGAATACTTTAGTAAAAGCTTTTTTTTTTCTCATAAATATGATGGAAAGTCAAAATTCGAGGAACTCTTGGGATAATTTTTTTGCTTATTTACATCTCTTAACTTTTCTAAGAAATGCATTAAAGCATTGTAAAAAAGATGTAATATTATAAAAGTATTTCAAATAAAAAAGTAAACTTCTTCGTGTGTAATTGGATATACGAAAAGATTTCATTTGAATTAGGACATTTTGTTGGGGGAATCAATACTATTCTTGTTGAAATTCAAAGGAATCTTAAAAATTTTCTGGATTCATAATATCCTAGTTATTTTTATTTTTGTTCGTGGCCACACTGGAATAATTGGAAACAAAAGGGATGATTTTCTTGGCAAAATCCACACACAAGCGGAGGATTGAAATTTCAGTTAATATTTCGAAATCGTTCTACAAGAAAAAAAATCTGAAGAAAATGTCTCTATATGAATACGTTGCTTTCTATGCAGTTTTTGGCCCAAAGACAGTTAAAACCTGATTTTTCCCATCCAATGTGGTACGATGTTGCCGTGGTGTGGATGGGCTTTTCACTTATAATCAGCAAGCGTGCACATTAAATAGTATAGTTGGTTTGATGAGGAGTTCAAGCCAGAGCTGTCATTACATTATTCGATTCAAAATGCCACTTGTACGCCGAATCCACTTTCCACAAGCCACTTGCAGCGCAATCTATTAAAACGCTTAAAAACTTTTTTTTCTTATGCCATACCGTTTCCCTCTTCTGAAAGGTGGCAATTTTTTTCTTTTAAAAGAGGTACTTTAATTATAATCACCTTGTAATTATAGCTTTTCATACATAAATAGCTATAATTTTTTTCTTCAATTATTTCAATCAAAAATGACAATAAGAAAAATAAAATTGTGTCGTATTACTCACTCTTTTCTTACAGAGAAATGTTTTTTCCAACCATTTCACAAAGACTATCTTGTAATCACTTTTTTACAAACTATAAACCCCGTAATTCTTTACTGGTCATGGTAGATTTAAAGTGTACCTCAATAAATTTAACCTGTGTCCTTCCAAACGGTAACTGTAATGTTGATGGTGAGCAAAGTGTGGAGCATTTTATCCTTTTTGGTTCAAAATTTAAGAATAAAAGAAAATGTCTGAAAGTCAAACTCCATGCTCTTAAAATCAACTGACCTCCTAATTTTTTTTTCCAACATGCTTCAAGTAAAGTTTCGTTCACTATATTTTGTTTCTTCATTGTTTTGACTTTGTAATTTTTTGTAAATTTTTCATTTCTCTATTTTTGTAACTCCCTTGAATTGGTTTTGTTTCGTAATTATTATTTTTTTAATGCATTTTTGTCTTTGTAACTTATTTGTTTTTGTTGTTTCATTACTTCTTAACTTTTGTCTTATTATTTACTTTTTATTTTACTTATCTTATTTTGTTTGTTTTACTTATTTCTGTAAGCCCTGTGTGATACTGGTGGTGCACGAGAATTATTTATGTGTCTTCAATAAAAAAATAATAAATCAATTCATTTTTTGTTTGTAGTCGTTGAATGTATTGATGAGGAAACACGTTGCTATTTTAAGATAATCACATTTATTGCTTTAACACAGATAAAGTAGAGACATGAAAAGGACAACACAAACAGATGCGCACACACCGTAACACACAAGAGCACTTTATTTTCTCTTCCAAGATCTCAACTTTAAAATTTTGGTCAACCGGAAGCTGTTAGAATCATAGGATTTCAGGCTAAGACTTTTCCCATTGGTCCAAAAACGTGGATGATGCAAGATTGCATCACCCTGTTTTAAAAACGCTAAGGTTTCAGCTTTGGGGAGATAAAGTCGTGGTTATTTCCCGTTTGAGGAGTAAAATAAAAATTAATTTTCATGTGAAGTCTGGGAGGACATTATGGATTAAAATTTTCCGAGAGAAAGTTTAAGCAAATTATATATACATATGTATTGATGTAAAAATTAAAGTTATGTTTGTTTGTATAAAATATATTTATGAACAAATAAATATATGTTATAAATATAAATTTTTGTGGGTTATGTCATGGAATTTCCTATTGGAAAACAATCCAGAATTTCCTCTTATCTCTACATTCTGACAGAAAAACGTGATATTTAAATGAAATTAAGTACATAAAACTACCTGAAGGGAAGAGGTGAGTAATTCTAGTAGTGGATAGATTGGGACAGCTAAATTACAGTTTTAATTTCAAAGAACTTTAAGAGCTTAAAGGTTGATAACAAAAGAATCAATGCGTCGCACGTACGAGATATTGGTCGCGAAGGGTTAAAGTTAAACAACATTAATATAATATGCATAGTTCACTAGGATTTTGTTAGATATATTTCCCCTCTGCCTTTAATATTTTAATTTGACTTTGATTTTGATCAAGAAGTGAGTGAGAATTATATTAACCTCGCAATATAAAGCAACATGAGGGCTATTGGCAGCGGACCTCATAATTTTGAGCCTCTATCAAGTTGTTGTAAGCTCAGGCCACCCCTTACACTAATACCTTCCTGTCTATCTGAAAATCCTGCTGGATGTGTGGGCGGATTTAAAAGATCAAAAGACATAATTGCAATTTAAATAGATTTATTGATTCTTATCAATAATTAAGTTTAAACTCACACAATTCAATAAGAAAAACAAATGAGAGTGGAGAAACGAAGCGGGAAATCACTACTAGCGGAATACACAGAGTATCAACTAAATCTAGGAAAGCTTAAACGCGCACAATTACAGCTACGCCACGTGCGAATAATCTCAATATATTTTACATCGGCTGTTCCTTCGAGACGACTTCGGCCCTTTTAATGGCTGGAAGAATGGGTGAAGAATTCACGCTCAGTAATAACAATTTTCACTACTTTCAATCCGCTTCTCTTCGCGTTCCTCCCCACGTATATCTCCAATTGTCAACAACTTCGTGCTGACGGCTCGATCTTTAATTCACTTCTTCTCTCTTCCTATCACTTAACTTCTTAACTTGCGAAAACCGAACTTATATAATATATCTTAGTTACATAAATCACGCCTGGCTCTCGGTGAAGATTGGTTGGAAAAAAAATTTAAGAAAAATAGAGGAGATAGTAAAAGACCGTATAGATCCGTCACAAAGTAACGAGGATGATAATCAGCTGACATTCTCCTCCCGAAATTATCATCGTGCTAAGAAGAGTTAGATATGCGTTAAACTTTTATCATGTCTGTACTTAATTCGGATCCAACATTGTCTGTAAAGGCCTTATCACACACGCATGTCTCGAACAACCATTTCGGCAAATTTTTCAGGTATCTGTGAAAATAAAGTGTTTCCGTAAACACAACGACACACTCTGACGTCAGAAGGGCTCTATCTTTACACTGAAAAATTACTCGACGATTTTTCTGCTACGGAAAACGAACATTTAATATTACGTCTTTTATTTCGCTCCCGCTTTTGTTGACAGTCATAAACGGAAATAAAGTACCATTCTGTTTAAAATGTTATACGTCATTTCTGATGTGTTTGACGAAGCCAAGGCTTTCATCTTTACCGCCATCTTGTTTATGACGTTGGGAGACAAAGAACCCATTGGTTGGAATTTCGAGCAAACTTTACTTTGAGTAATTCTTTCTGCTCACTAAAAAAAGTTATTTGAAGCCGTTGCTGGAGAAAATAGGAAGAAATTGTTCGAAAAGGATTGCTAGAAAGAAAAATTGCTCCAAATACGTATACGTGTGATCAGACCTTAAGTCCTTATCCATCACAACCCAACTTCAATCCACATTAGCTACTATATGAAAAGGTACATTTGTAACTCCCCAGACCGCATAAACCTAAAAACTTCATCTGAAAGCAGCATTACATTTAAAACTAGGAAGATTAAGTGTACTTGTAATAAGTTATGTCCAAGAACAGAATACAGAAAGACGGTTATATAACAGAAAGTACGGATTGAATTAAAATGCGTATTTTAATCAAGAAAGGAAGAAGTATAAGAGGGTTTTTTATGAAATTGTGTGGCATTTAATTATGCTCAAGAAATCATTGGTATAACTTTAAAATCCAGGATGGGGTTTTTTTTTTCAAATTTCACTTTAAAAATGTTGTTAAAAAGAACCACTGCTCAAAATAATTTTTTGAACTGAATATACTTAAAAGGGGAAAACGATATGGCATTAAAAACTATTGGCGTTTTCATTGTTGTCTTTTATGCGGTTATTGGTCCAAGGGCAATTAAAAATTGATTTTTCCCATACAATGTGGTATAGTCTTGCCTTGGTGTGTGGATGGGCTTTTCACTAACAATGCCACAAGTGTTGAGTGATTTGGAAGTCATTTCTTTTAGTCAAAGAATTGAAATAAGCTTGACCATTGGTCTATAGTTGGTCTAATGAGGAGTTCATGCCAGAGCCGTCAGTATTCGATTCAGAATGCCACTTGTATGCCGAATCCACTTTCGATATGCCGCTTGCAGCGCAATCTTTGATACACTTAAGAACTTTTTTTCTTATGCCCTATCGTTTCTCTCTTTTTCAATTCAAATTTGAAGTCCTTGTGAAAGGTGGTTATTGATTTTAAAAGAGCTGTTTTAATTATAATCCCGTTGTAATGACAGCTTCATACATGTTATAACTTTATGCTTCTATTATTTCAACCAGAAAAGACAATGAGAAAAGTAAAATTGAATAATTCGTATTACTAATGTGCATTGCTCTATTTTTTTTTAGATCAATAAAAAAGCACAAGTACACTGAAAAGTTTGATAGAGTATAAAATCTTTTCAGAAAAGTATATATCTATTTCCTTACAAGCGTACCCTCTTTCAAAATATTCAAAACAACATTCTCGCAAAACATCTTATATTTTATGCATGTAAAGCCTAAAAAATCCATTATTTTAAACGATGTTGTGTTTATCAATAGGTTATAGAAAACATATCAATTCTGAGAAAAAGATGGATTTCCCACAGAAAACCTTCTACATCAGAATTTCGTATGCATTGTTATTGTTGGACGATGCTTTCCACCGACGCGCGCGCGCGAATAGAATTCTCTTTTTAAAACTGCCACACATGAATCTCTCAACAATTCCTGTTTTTGTTGTATATTCTGTTTTATTCTTGTTTGAAGCGACTGAAATTCCATATTTGTGACATTCTTTTCCATGAAATATAAACCCCATCACCCCTTACGTTGTTTGTTTTTCACAAAAGGGGTATCAATAACTGGAATGTTTTTCGACTGCCTGTGATGAATGTCAAATTCAATCTCCCTCCTATATTCAAAAAATTTATAGTGGAAAAGGACTCCGTTGCTACAGAATCTATTCTATCATATCCTATATTAAAAACAGACAGTTCATAAAAGACCAGAAGGGAATATTTTCATACGGAAAGCGAAAATGATGATTTCCGATTTTAAATTTAATACACCAAAGAAATACTGACTTTTTTTTAAGAAAAAAAAACTGTATAATTAGTTTATTTTTGTCTGCTTTTATGTTATCTATCCATAAAAAATCAATATTTCTTGAATGTAGCCATATGGTATTGTCGCGTCCCGGCCGACGAGGGTGTTGGAGGGTTCGAGTGAAGAGCAGCTATTTCAATAATGAACACACTTTTATTTACTATTTCAATCAACAGTTTTAAGCAACTTAAGGGAGAATGCACTTATAAATCATTAAACCCGAGGAGCAATCAGTTGCAATCAATTAAATATAATAGAAATAAGATCACATCTGATCTCTCTTACAAGCTTTTCTCTTTAAGAACTTAAATAATCTTTGAATAATCTTTCACTTGACTTAACTATACAACCTCCGGTCGTTAACGCTATATTCTCTTTTATCTCGACTTTCAACCATCATCACGCCTACTCTACGACTAACACTTTAGTAGAATATCTAATTTACATATAAACCCAGTCTTCTTTACAGAAAGCGGTTTTTAATTGAAATCGCAGTTAAAAAATTATTTTACCCGAGAGGATTAGTGGAAACGTGGATAGAGCCGTTACAGTATGATTTGACAAAGTATTTTTGTGCATTTTACTTTTTAAACCATACTGATGTTGAAAAAGTGTTATATTAATACAAGAATATTAACCGTCCACTTTGCTGTAAATTGTATGCTTATATATTGTTTTTTAATTTTTTTTCAATGGGGTTGTGCATTGGCATTTTAAGCCTTTGCAGACCTAGTACATTCCCCAGGAGCTGGTACCACTTTTTAGCGCTGCACCATATAGGCGATACCAATTACAGCAAGCAATTTTGATGCCCAGTTTCCTCAACAGAGGGAGGCACCTGAACTCTTGAAGATGCGAACTTTCTACTAGGATTAAATTTTGCGAAGAGCATCCACGCCAAACAGACACTCTAAGGATTTTTCACATGCCGTATAATCATACGACATGGCCGCTGTCGTTTTTCTGCATCAAGAAAATACACCGACTTGGGCGTGGAAGGCCAACGACAAACCAACCACGCCACCCAGCCGGCATATTGTTTTTAAATAAATATATATTTATATATTATTCTTCTTGTGATGAATGAATGAGTCACTTTTCTCCTGTGTGAATATAAATGCAAACATACACTTGTGTAAAATGCAAAAGAAAAAAAAAAACTAGCATTTCATTTTTTGTTTAATATGAATTTGATCCCCCATGGTTCATCTACTCTTTAAAATGCACTCAACATAAATAGGATTTAATGTCAATTTTATTTGTTCTAGCTGAGTAGTTAAGTTTAAATTCATTCATTTTTACTTCATAACAACTGTATTGAACGTTGAAGCCATGACAGAACGGATGCTGCCATAAAACTGCTCATAACTACGCAATTCAGTTTTAGTTTTAATGCGCATTTTATTAAGTATGGCATATTGGTGTTGTTGGATTCGGGTTTTCCCCCCCCTTTTTTTTGTGAAGACAAAAACAAATTACGGGGACATTCCCAGTTGACTGCTACAATTGTCTTGTAGTGAACTGATTTTAGTTCAAGCAAAATAAAGATACTAATCAGATTTTCATTGATTCAGCCGCATTGCCCTTTTCAAAATTACCAGTTATGACGCCATTCCACTTCAGGAAAAAAACCGACAACGATATTTGTAAGAACAAAATTATTTTACAATTAAATCATGAAAGGCTTGTAGACTTCTAATGAAGTATACTACCCTTGTGACGGGGCTATTCGCGAGATTTCAGTACTAATCCTCTTGGGAAACTTTGGGGCTAGCATTTATACTATTTCACAGCCTTTTCAGGAAAAACACGAGATAGTTATATGCTAATTAGTTCAACTATATAAAGTCTATATATAGATTTTGTAAATGTAACAGAGAAGGAGTTGCCAAGCTGTCTTGTAAGTATCATCGGTGAATTACTTCACGAACTTAGCGCGCGTTTGATAGATATAAATTATAAGAGTAAATGGTTAGATTGACATTCGGAGATAATAGATTCAATACCGACCTGAGGCTAGCAAGTGTTCATCTCCTTGTCCATTCTGATAGCCGAGATTATTTAGAATTGAATATTAGAATTGAATATTAGATTTGAGTATTAGAATTGAGTGTTAGGATTAATCGACGTATTAGGGAATCACTCCTGGGTTTCTACTTATAATTAAACTTGTGACTGTTTATGTGTTCGTCAGTCCTGAATAAACATAATTGTTATTATGGCTTTTGTTGGTGATGATATGTTTCCTCCCACACTTAGAGACGCGCCGGGCAGAGTGAGCGGGGTCCAAAATAGGACTCTGTCACCACACCCTCTTATTTATCGTAAAAATTTTAGGAAATCTTTCATCTGTTTCCAACAGCCTGTACTTTAAAAATTCATTCAAGTCTACAAGCAAAACAAATCAAAGAGCCTGGGAAACCATTAAGAATCAATTGGTTTAGCTGTTCGTGAAGATAAAAAATAAATCTGAATGATTTTTAAGAATACAAACTTTTAAAAACTTTCAAAAGTACAGACTTCTATTAATTCTTTGTTCTCATTTAAAAGTGCAAACGATATTTTTATTCTTTGAAAATGAAAAATACTTTTTTATCCAATCAAAGTAATACAAAACATTTTTTTTAAATTATTCAACTTTACAACCCCTTTAATGAACCCCCTTGTTAGACCGAAACTAAACTAAATAGAACTTTTCATTTCGCTTTTTTATATTGTTATTGTAGTTCGTTTCAAAAACCACTTAGAATTGCTATTCGCTTCAAATTTGGTTTTCGATTTAAAAAAAAATCGAACAAAAAATGTTTCTTGAAGTTATTTTGCATGATAAAAATACCATAAAACAGTAACTGAAGGTACATTGACTTCGTGCTTTGTGTTAAATGTTTTTTAAAAAATAATTTTCTCAAGGACAGAGAATTATATTGAAATTGCACACCAAAAAAATGTACTAAACTTTTGCTTTAAAGAATGAATTAAGTGGTTATTCAAAATAGTTTATACATCATAAAGAAAAGGATATGTTTCAAAGGATCATAAAAGGTGTAAATCAAGCTTCTTAATTCAAAAGTTGTCTGTCTGTGTGTGTGTGTGTGTGTGTGTGTGTGTGTGTGCGTGCGTGCGTGCATGCGTGCGTGCATGCGTGCGTGCGTGCGTACACGAAAAAAGCGATGTTATTATTTTTATTAGTTAGTATAAATAAAAAAATCAAACTCTGCTTAGATTTTTTTTTAAAATGCGCCACTGAGAGATTCTTTACTTAAAAAAGATGATTATTTTACATTTTTAAAAAAGAGGTTAAGAAAAAGGGCTTTAAAAAGACAGAAATTTCCTTATTCAAGCTCCAGACTTCAGGAACTTACTATGAACTAATTTCCACAATCAAACGAAGATATTGTTTAAAATTACTCAAAAAAAGGGGTGACATTACAAACCCATTTTATTAGCGTGGTGTGGATATTTGCAGAAAGGGATGCCAATTCAGGTGTCATTCTCGTCACTTGAACATGGTTCAAAATTCTGAGGTCCGTCACCAATAGCTTTCATCCTGTTCAGTATTGCTATGTTGATAAACAATCCAATCAGCCAATGAGAAAGTCAAAAACGTAATAATATAAATTCCAAATTTATTGTACATGTTCGAATATATTTACATAGTAAAATTTTGGGGAATGCATGGTCGCTAATAATTTAAGATAAATATTATTTTTCAACTTACGAAGATATTTATATGAATTATTTGATATGTTATTCTGTGAAAGCATATTGTTAAAAATTTTGCGTAATGAGTACTTAAAATAGTGTAAATAATTTATATCTGGATGTGTAATAATATTACTTTCTGTTGTATTTATTTTTTGTTTCAAATTGTAATACTCACAAGTAACACCATTATTTACATTATAATGGCGAATCAAAGGAAACTTGGCGAAATGTTGGTGAATGAGCCAAGTTGGCATCAAATTTAGCGACCATGTTGGTGATTTGGCGACCACATTAGCGACCACATTGACGACCATTTTTTTTAGTTGGCAATCATAGGGTTCATTCTGGAAATTTTGGGATAAATCTATTAATATCAGAATGACGTAATCGGATCTTTCTCGAAAGACATGTGCAGCCAATAAATGTTGCTGAAGTTGAGTCAGTATTGTTTTGACCGTTGAAGCCGATTGTTATTATTTTGGCTGTTGGATTGGACAAACGAGTACTTGCGAATCATCCTAAACAGTACGTATTTGTATTTTTTAATACTGATAGTTGTGTCTGAGCGCTGTAGAAGATGTGAGTACATTCTGGGATTTACTAAGCGAATTTTAGTGTTGTATCCTGTACTTGTAGGATTGTTTTTCGACAGTAAAGTTTCATCGCTCAGGAAGAACTATTTTGGTCTTTGAGACTGATATCATAAAATCCTTGAACCCCGATCTACGTAGCAATATGAAAAATGTATACATAATAATATACACTTCTGAAAAAATTGACATACTTCAACTATAAATGCGCAAAAAAATGTTCATTTATATTATTAAAGGGTAGGAAAATGCATTATCTTTCTAATGTGTTCAAAAATGTTATTATCTGCAAATATTTATGTTATAAGTTTTGTAAGAGCACTTAAAGAAACTTAGGTTAAATTTTGATAACCTGCACCATTTTAGATGTTCTGATTTTAAATGAAAAGCTTTTTTTTATGTTGAAACTGGGTCGACTTTCAATGAATCAGAAATGTATTTTTTATCTATACAACCAAAATATTAAAAAAAAAAAAGAAAACAAGTGCATGGTGGAATTTAACGCCATAGATTAAATGCACACACATGCCAGAGATAAATCGCCAAAAATTTTACGAAATTATGATAACTTATTTAATACGATGCCGCACATTTTACGGCAAAAAAATGGTTAAAATTCGCCAAAGGTCACCAAGAGAATAAAATTTTTTTAAAAAATGCAAAAAACAAAAAACAAAAAAAAAAATATTTCAAATATTAAATTTAGTTTTATCACACATTTCAAAAAGTTTTCACTCTTTATTAATTCTTAAAAAAGAGAGAGAAATTTTTTTTAAAAATTCTTCATTGAGCTCGGTTTTGAACTTATGTCATTATACTCATATTTATAAGATACATATTTGCTACTCCTTTTATGTATGGGGTTTTTTTTCACTTGTTAAAGTTTTTTTTTCTTGTCTTTGTGTATAGCTGAATGTATAAAAACTCATCGTCAGAAATTTCTATACCCTATTTAAAAAAGTCTGACTAAAACAAACACATCATCATCAATCATTTATTTTCACAATCTTTCTAAATCAATGTTTTTTTGGTTTTTTTTTTTTTTTTTTTGCTTAGGGTTTGAATGAAATTAAAGAGCTTTAGAAATACATCAATGAAAAAACTTGAATGAAATACGTACTCAAAATTTCTGTAAAAAGAATTTGCTACTGAATTTATAATAATTTCCTTAATAAAAAAATTTTTATGTACCATGTTTTTATAACCATTTTCATGCATTGTACTTCTGGGCTATAGTCCAAATTTCAAGTCTCTAGCTCATCGGGAAGTTAGTTTAAAAATAATCAATTACAAAATTCCAATCAGGCAGAGAGACAAGAAAGCGAGTTAATAAAAAAAAACCTGACTGATGCGACGTATTTAACCAATGGGGGGGGGGGGGAGCCAACCTAACTTTGCAGGAAGGTCCTAATATTCTCCGTTACGCTATTGGTGCCATGACTTACATTTTACAAAAAGGGGGAGCCGCGAAAAATGCAATACAAATTTATAGTTTTTTTTTTTTTTGTTTAACATTTATAAACCCCGTGCACCACGCAATGTATAACACGGGGGTGAACAACACAGACAGAAGAAAGGATTACAACACAAACATCCATGCCTTCACCGGGATTCGAACCCAGTCCCTACGGCACCGCAGTCAGCTTCACTGGCCACTATACCGGATGGGCGGCAAATTTATAGTTTCAACTGAAAAAAAAAGTTCAGGAAACGATAGTGCAAAAAAAAAGAAAAAAAGAGAGAAAACTTCAGCTTGTAACAATTAGAAGATAGAAAACATATACAAAGTATTAAGAGAGAAAGAATAATTATATATTAACGTCGCACTTTGAAGCTATGTCAGGACACTATTAATAATGGACCTCGCAATTTTAAACCACGGTGAAATAACGAGGACGACACTTCATCTGGCACCCCCGTCTCCAAGCTTCCACTCCCAGCGAACGTGGATAATTTGAGTTTCGACAAATTTCAAGTGCATCAGTTCTTTTTAGCAGCAGTTCTCCAACCCACGACTGGACAACGCCAGTGATCATGCGTAGTTAGGTTCATCTTCTCACAAGTGTGTGTGCTTATCTGCATTATATTTTTAATAAATATATTCTTTACAAGCTTGGAATGTATGCAGGTAAATATTTCTAATATTTAGAGAACTTTATCAATTTTTTATAAACAATCTTTTTTTTTTATTTCGTAGGGAAAAAACCTGGAATTGAGATTAACCCCTGTTTCTTTTTATATTCTCTTTATATTATACTCATTAATCATTTTGTATACTTTATTTTACTCTACACGAAACCCTCAAACAACAATACAGCGTAGTTTACATCGGTATGATTTATAACAGTTATTCCCTTACGGAATTTGTAAACCTTCGGTATCTTCTTGTAATTCAGTCCACATTAGGTTTACTGAATGTACTGCATGCAACCTATCAATAAGTCAGGATTACATGATATATATCAATAGGACAAGATTATATGTAATGCATGGACACTGCTTGGAAGCCCTCAAATAGATCCCCAACGATCGAACGCGTTGGTTAATTGTCTCATAATAGCTGCGAGGTTCTGTTCAGATATTTAGCAATTAGCTCTGTGATGGGTCGTTACTTTACGTGTCAAGGGATATCTCAAATAGGGATGGAAAGCCTTCGGAATTCCCGATTTTAGTTCAAGTTCAATAGCTCAAACTGCCTATCTCCTTTATAATTTTAGACTATTTAGGATTTCAAATGCTTAGACCAATTAATTGTGTATTAATGTCAGCTTTAGAAGCAACATGGTGTCTATTGATGAAAAACCTTGGAATTGTGACTACGGCCAAGTGACGAGGGTGATACTTTCCAGTCTTCTCGATTTTCAGATTCCACACCATTCCAACGTAAGGACGCACTCTGCTCTTCAAAGATGTACCCCACTCTCCAAACTTCCACACCATTGTGAAGACTTAGAGCCTCGGCAGGTTTCCCGACCATTAGTTCTCAACACGATAGATCTTAAAAGACACCTGAATTCGAATTCATGACCCATTAGAAATAGCACCAGCCAGAAGCTAATGATTATGACCACACAGTTAATCATGATCATACAAGATGCAAAGAGCCAGGATAAATGCACCAGTTAAAAACAAGGAATATCAATAATTTGTTTTGATAAAAAACTTAGGAACTTTTTCCGTTTCGCCGGCTCAAGCGATAAAGTCGCCAAAAATGATACAATCGATGCCAAACGGAATATTCCCACTGGTACTACGACATTTACAAAACAAGTCGCGGTCTTTTATTATCACTAACGTCTTTTTCATAATGTATTAAAAATGGATGAAGAATCAATGAAAACTAATATTTATGAATATTTTTAATATTACTGTTTGTTGCCAACGCCAACTTAGCAAGATTTACCAAGGCTTTCTATATAAGAAGGCTTCGCCAGTCAGAGAGCTAGCTCCGGTCACCTGACCAAAGGAGGGAATGATATTTTGTTTTGGTGGGATCCACGATTACTAACGCTTCCATCTTGTATTCTGACAAAGTTAATATCTGTTCCGAAGTGTGTTTTTTTATTATAACTTCAGGATAATTTTACCATTCAGGATTACTTTATATACCATAAAGAAAGGTACGATATTTATATTATTGAATAACTTTACTGTTGTGTCGTTATTGAATTTTTTTCTTTTGCTTCTTGAGGACATGGTATAATAAATCGATGCTTATGTGCCAACATCCTTAATTATTTGTAAATTAACATATTTTGTTTTATATGAGAAGTTAGAGTTTAATGTTATATTTTTTTATTCTGTCAAATCTTAGTTATCTTAAAACTTTTTTCATAACTTAACCTAAAGCTGCACACATTTTATAAAAAATGCCTCGTTATTGTTGTGTACCAGATTGTACCTCTAATAAACCAGGGCAGCCCTACGTTTCAGTGTTTCGTTTCCCGAAAGATGAACTGTTGTTACAAACTTGGAAAAAGAAAATTCCAAGGGATTTTAAAAGCTCTAACAATAGTGTAGTGTGCATTAAACATTTCCCTGAATCTTTCATTGTAAGAAAAGATAAAATTACAGACAAGACTGGTACTGTTATTGAAATACCTAGAGTGTATCCAAAATTATCAGAGAATGCATATCCTTGCATTTTCACTGGTTGTCCATCCTATTTGAATGAAACAATTAAAGAACGCTCAGTGACAATTCAACGAAAGGAAAAAATTAAACAATTAGACGAACAACTGTTGACTAATTTTATTAAGGAAGACGAAATTACCAGTTTTGAATGTTTAAAAGAAAATCTGTTAATGCGAGAAAATCCTATATCTGATTTCTCATCTAAAAATAATGTTCTAAAACATGATTGTGAAAGTTGCATAACATTTCTTTTTATTAATTGTGAAAATTGTCCTTCTATTTTAAAATCCCTGAAAATAAATACAGATCTCTCTATTGTTATATTTAATAATAATCGTCAGTTAAATATACCATCTACTGGAAAAATTCTTAATAATCCTCCTAGATTAACATATTTCAGTGAATTGCTAAATATTCTTAATACAGTAAATGTCTTTGAGGAAATCTATTCTATTAATTCTATTCCTGATCATGTTATGGCTATTCAATCTTGGGAGAAGTACATTGAAAATTGTAATGCTGAAAATTTTGAGGCGGCAAATTTTATTTTAGAGCAAATGAAATTATTAAATTCAAATAAACATGGCCGTAAATATGGCAGTAATTTAATGGTTTTTTCTGTCTGCATATACATTAAATCTACTGCATGCTATTCCTATGTAAGGGATAAGGGGAATATAATTATTCCAAGTTTGAGACAGTTACAGAGAGTTGCATCTGGATTAAATGTTACTCCAGGTTTGTCAACTTTGGCGAATGTAAATTATCTACGAGCTAGATGTAAAGAACTAAAAGACCACAAGAAACACGTAATATTACAAATTGATGAAATTTTCATCAAATCAGCGATTACATATAAGTGTAATAAAATTGTAGGACTTACAGAGAAAGGAGATGCAGCTACTACAATTCAATGTTTTTTATACTCTTCTTTATTGAGTAAAAATAATGAAATAGTATCATTGAACCCTGTAAAGAACATGAATGCTGAAGATTTGCATACTATGACTTTAGAAGTTTTGTCACTAATGGAAAAGGTAGGTTTTTCAGTTGTTTGTATTATAAGTGATAATAACAGAGTAAATAGAAACAGTTTTTCTAAATTGTGTAATGGTACCTAAGGAGTGTTATTCAGAATCCAGCTAATAATACAAAAAATTGCATCTTATTTTTGATTCAGTACATCTTATCAAATCTATACGAAATAATTGGTTGAATCAGAAAGATGCTGATTCTTCTTTAATGTATCCTGATCCTTCAGAATTTTCTCAAATCCGAAAAGCATCTTTTTCATCATTATTTAAAATTTATAACGAAGAAATGAACAATATTGTTAAATTAGCTCCTAAATTATGTTTCAAAGCTTTGAAACCAACAAATTTTGAAAAACAAAATGTTAAATTAGTTTTAAAAGTTTTTGAAGAAAGCAATGTGACTGCACTTAATATATTACAAGATAAATTAGGCTACCCAGAAATGTTTAGGAACACTGCAATATTCATCAAACATATTTTAGATTTCTGGCAAATAATGAATATTAAAAATCCAACTAAGGGTCAAAATCTTAGATTGAAAAACAGTGTTCCTTTTTCGTCAATAGATGATGATAGATTCACTTTTTTTTTTTCAAAATTTGTTCAGTGGCTGGACTGCTGGAAAAATTTTAAACAAAATAAGCGAGAAGGTTGTTTCAGCGAGGAAACATTTTTTTGCTTTGAGACATACAGTAAATACCATCCCAGAACTAATAAAGTATCTTTTGACGGAGCAGAATTTCAAATATGTTTTAACTGGAAAGTTCCAAACTGATAATTTAGAAGCTAGATTTGGGCAATACAGACAAATGTCCGGATCAAATTATCATGTTACTGTGCAAGAAATTTTGCAAGCTGAAAAAAAGTTGCGCATTAAAAGTGTGTTAACTTTGCACTCGGATAAATATGGTAATATTTCACTAAAAATTTAATTTATAATCATTCAGGTGAGATATTTAATGTTAAAGTAGATATTAAGGATTTCAACGAAATATTAAACACTACAAATAAATCAGATGATATTTCAATAGAAGAGTATCAAGTTTTAATGTACATAGCGGGTTATTGCGTGCACAATATAAAATTCGAATGCTCCGATTGCAAATATACATTTATTTTAGACAAGCAGATTAATTTCGACTCAGAAATTGTCGAAGAGACAAAATATTTGAGACTTCCGGATAGAGGAGGTTTAAAAATGCCCACAGATATTGTTATGAAAGTCATTTCAACGCAATATTTCATTTTTAATTTGTTAATATCGAAAACATTTGAATCAAAGTTTCTTAAAGTTGATTGTCAGTTATCTTGCTTTACAAGCATAACACAAGCATATCTGGAATTACAAGAGTTGTGGAATGTCTTGCATTCATTTCATTTACCTTGTGTGAATTGTAACAAACCTGCATTTTCATATTTAAAAAAAATAATCATTACATTCGGGAATATATGTTTAAATAATTATTCAAAAAAGCGCAGTGAAGAAATTTTAACTGTCAAGGATAACCGAAAAATAAAGAAATTTAAGGCCAATTAAATTATTTAAATCTTCAATTATCTCTCGATTCGAATATTATTCATTGTGCATGCATATCCTAGTAATTATTTTTTTTATACTTCATACATTTTATGAACATGTTTAATTGCTTACATTATTTGAAGAAAAATTCTATTAATTTATGTTTTTTGTTTAAATTATTTTCATAAAGATTTTAGCATTCAAAGTATGTAAAATGTTATTTTTTAATTTCAAAACCTTTGTATGATTTTTAGTTGTTTTTACCGTAGTATATATTTAATTTTAATGCATAAAAATAATGTAATTAATAGTTTAAATAATATCATCACAATTGCAAAAGATTCAAAATTATATTATTTACTAGTGTACATATATACAGGGTGTTTCATAAATGAGGGGAGTAACTTTAAGGGTTGATAGTACACATCAAGACGAGTAATAGTAAATAGGAAACCAAGTGTCCCAAATGTCTTCCGAAGGAGAAAGGCGCCATCAAAGTTTAGGGTCCTAAATTTAAAATGATGATAAAAAACGGAAAAATGGATCGATTCATCTGCTGTTTTCACTAAAATCATTCTTTAAATTAGTATTTTCTTTTAAAAAAAGTTTTAAAGAAAAAGTAAAAAAAATGCCGTTAGAGGGTGCTCTAAACTTTGGAACCTTTTACCAGTATTTTTTTAATTTTGTTAAACGTTTACAAAAGCTTAGATTTTAACTTGAATTTTGAGCGCAAAATTGTAACCATCGGGAGCGGTTAAGTGGTGCAAATGTAACCACGTTCAGGGAGGGGGGGGGAATTGAAATGCTCGTATGTAATGATCAAAATAAAAAACGATAAAGAAAACTTTAAGAGGCAAAAGTACAACATAAAAACAATCAACTTTGATTAGAAAATGCATGATTTGAATTCAAACGCAAACGTGTTAGAGCATCTTCAAATTTTATCCATGCAAGCGTTATAGCTGCAAGTTTCTGGAAGAAAAACATGAAATTGTGATATGGGGAAGAACAAGAAAGCATATGCAAATTGTTATTAAGATAAAAGCCACTGACCCGAGTGTGCAAGTGTAAATCACGGTACAAACGGGCTGCAATTCGTCGGCCAACCATATCCCACACATGCTCTATTGGATTCAAGTCCGGTGAGTATGCTGGTCTATCCATACGGGTGATATCCTCCGATTGAAGGCATTCGTCTACAATGTTTGCACGGTGAGGACGGGCGTTGTTATCCATAAACAGAAATTCAGCACCCATGGCTCCCCGAAATAAACGTACATGTTGTTCCAGAATGACATCCCGATAGATGTGGCCTGTCATCGTTACACTCTGAACATGCAGGTCAGTTCTGGAACCAAGAAAAATTCCTCCCCAAACGAGCCATCCTTTACCACCGTAACGGTGTCGTTTAATGGTGTTCTCTTGGTGGTAACGGGTACCTGGCTCTCTCCATATGAAAGTCCGGCGAGAATCAGACTGCAAACTAAACTTGGACTCGTCGGAAAACATCACACAAGACCACTGTTGCGGTGTCCACAATGCATGCTCTCTACTCCAGGTTAATCGCAGGCGACAGTGAGTTGCGGTAGGGGGAACACATCTGTCAGGCCTACGAGCATATAGTCAATGTGCCCTAAACGTCTGTACACGGTCTGCCTTGAAACTGTCGCACCGGTAGCTGAAGAGAGCTGACGAGATAGGTCTGATGCTGTGCTCCGTCTGTTTCTTTTCGCAGTAACTGCCAAATACCGGTCCGCATTCGGCGTTGTAACTCGGGGGGGACCTGTGCTGTAACATCTACTCACATTACCATCATCTTGGAATCGTTGCCAAAGCCTGGAGATGACACTCTGGGTGATTCCAAGTTCCTCGGATACTTCCAACTGGGTACGTCCACATTCCAGTCGTCCTATAATTCTACCTAGTAAAAAATCATCCAAATGCTTCCTTTGTGCCATAACTATGCGGTTATTGCACTGGAAGGCTTTTAAAGCGCTTGTGAACAATTTTACTTCTTTGCCACCATTCCTTATATACCCCTCTCTTACACTCTCGTCATTGTGACGTACTATCCGCGCCATCTGGTGGTTTCCTGTAATTTGCATATTCTTCTTCAAGATGTGTGTGATAATTCTACAGGTGAAATTTTTATTTTAGAGTTCAATTTCTGAGTGATTCTGAAATATCCTAAATTTATGGACATGAGTGTATCACATGTCCAAATAGTTAGTGTAGTAGAGAAAATAGTCAGTATAATGGAAAACATGAGCAGGCACATTTTATCTAAGATTTTAAGAATGAATAGTTTTGAAGAATAAATACATCTTTTTAAATTTTTCTTGTCGAACAGTAAAAGTAATCTTTTTTTCAAAGACGTTGTTAATTTGATAAAATTGAAATAGCTTCGTATTTTTATAAGTAATTTTTGTGCGCACGTGAACTTTAGTATTTTTCATTAAGCAATATTGATTTTTATTTATATAGATTATCTATTCCGAAAAATTTATTTGCTAGAATTTATATTGTTACGAATTATTGACAATTTTTTTAAGAAATATATTTTTCTTTGTTTATGTAGCTTATGTATTTAACAAAATTCACAGTCTCTTGAATTAAAATACCAAAATTCTAAGGAGGCATTGTAATCGACAGATATGTTAATATTTCGTTGAAACGATGTTTTCCTATTTCGAAGGAGTAAGTAACTGGATATCTTTAAAAAAAATTTTTATTGTTAAATCCCTAAAAAATTTTCTCGCTGTAAAAAAAAAAAAAAAAAAAAAAAAAAAAAAAAAGTTTAATCTTTAAATGTAATTTTCTTATAAGAGGCCTATTTGTTTCAAAACATCATACTTCAAAAGGAAACTAAAGCAGCAATTTTTAAATTTTGGAAAATGTTTCGTTCTGTTTTTAAGGTTTCCGAAAATGGTACGTCTAACCGCAAAGGAAGTATAATATATTCGATGAAATCTAAATTAATTAAGAAGCAAATTTTCTGTTGATATACTAAAAATAAATTTCTTTAGCTGAAATGAATTATTTAATGTTATATAACGCCACCGTGTTTGAGAAGGAAAAAGTAGTTTGGTTTTATCACTGAAGAACTGTATATTAACAGTTGTTACGCACTAAAAATGGCATTACACCGCCAAATTTTATTTAAAAAATATAATTCTTTTATGTATTGAATTAAAATAAAACTATCTTTTTTTTATTTGCACCATTTATTTAAGAACGTTAAACATAACTGGCCCCTCTAAAATTATTGAAAATTGTTATTTCTTTCTTTTGCCGGATGCATCCTAAATCCATGTCTTAGGTAAAATCGAACTTTATAACTTAAAAAAAAAACGATTTAAAAGCTTCGAAAAAGGTTTAAAGTAAGAGAATGTTTTCAGGTCCTCCAATTTTGGAAGTTCGTGAGATGTCCTTAAAAGCGTTCAGATCTTTCAAGTACCTTTTAAAAAATCTGTCTAAAATATGGATCTATATATAAATTGACTTTTTCGACTTGAGTGTTTTTTTCTTTTATTTAGTTTTAATCAGCTTTAGTTGAAATTGAATTTAAGTTATGCCTGGTAAGTTATATCGACGAATAGTCTGAACTTTAAGTGCACTTGGCAAACTCCGTTAGTCATTCATTTCCGCCTCGAGACGAAAAGGCTAGTTTAAATTAATTGAATTAAAAATGGACACACTTTTGAAAATATTTTTTTAATTTCCGATGGGGCTGCTGATTAGTGTTGACCATTACAGACCTAGTACGTTCCCCGGAAGCTGGTATCACACTTTAATGTGACACCCTATAGGTGGAATACAATATGTCGCAATGTAATCTTTTTGACGCTCAATTTCATCTCCAGAGGGAGGCGCCTGAGCTCTGACGATGTGAAAAAGGAATTTTAAATCGAAGCATCCAAGCCAAACAGGCACTCTAGGGATTTTTAGCATGGACACTGTCGATTTTCTGCGTCGAAAATCCTCCGACTTGGGCCGGGATCGAACCCGCAAACTGGGCGTACAAGGCTAGTGCCAAACCAACTACGTCATCCAACTTGCAAATATGTCAAGTATCATTTTATTAAAAGCTTTTATTTAACTTACAATGTATGTATGTATGTATGTATGTAATTTGTTCGGGTGGAATCTTGCGACTCAATTTTGAAGCTGATATCTTCCTCCCATTGAGCTGAAATTTTGTATACACGTTTAGTTTGGATGACAATGCATGTTTTGACCATTTATATTCCAATATTGCAATTAATTAAAAAGATATTAATTAAAATATTAAACTAGTTTTGGGCGCCAACTTGGATACATCTGCATTGTTGTAATAATTTTATTGTTACAACAATGACAAAAGTTGGCGTCGAAAATCGGTTTTCAGCCAAACTGGAATTTCATAACGTTGCGCTATTGGCAGTATTAATTAACTTTGTCTAAAAAATAATTACATTTCTACAACGTAAAAATAATCTAATTTCTACAACGTATGCAATTTTTTTACAAACTTCTATCTATTTTCTTGGATTTAAATTCAAAACAAAAAAGTAGACCTATTTTTCAAGTAGATTGGTACATTGATTACCTTTCTCAACGCTGCCAAGTTAAACTGAGATGGAGTATTGAAGAAATTCTTTAAAAAATTTGTCTAACTTTAATCTATGAAACTCAGGCAAAGAAAAATTACAGATTCGGAAAGATCATTTTTTTATGTATCTTATCCATCAAAAAGGAATCCGCTAGGAAAACAATAAGAGAAAAATATTATCTAGAAATGCAATATATTTTCGATTAAAAAAATAATTTTATAATAAAATAAAGGAATTTTTTAAGGAAATTTTCTAATTTTAAGCCTACAAGTAATTTAAATACACATCATTTTAACACCAGTAATCTAAACACACACTACGACATGTGTCCTTAAATTTAATTACAAATAGAATCTGTTAATTTTATTTGAGTTTTTTTTGTTTGAAAAATTACGGCAATTTTGTTTCTCTAGATGAGTTAGGCACATTGTAAAACCAGATCAAGGTTATCTTACACTATTAAAATTCGAAGGTAAACAAACGTATCTATCTATCTATGTGAGTCTATCTTCTCACGAACCGCACCACGCAGAAAGTCGCGGAAGGTACCAAAAGATCGGGAATTTTCCGGGGAAGCCGTATTGCCCATTTATATTCCGATATTGTAATTAGTTGAAAAGATATTAATTAAAAACCTTAAAACGCCTAATTGTTTTAACTCCTACCGGTTGTTTACTTGGTGGAACTTCCGTTCCGTTTCGGCCGAGCGGTGATCCGACGTTTTCGACCATCTTAAAATTGTCATCCAATTTTCGGTGTTGAAATCAGACAAAAAATAATTACAGAATCGGAAAGATCATTTATTTCGCCACGATACGGTATAATTTATTTTGTAAGATAACGATATTTTCTATTTTTTTCGAATTTTTTAAAATAGTGTTAAAATTGATGCGTTTTTATGAAAATTATTTCTAAATCGTTGGGTATGAATTACTTTTCGTGTTATTAAATCGATATTCTACACTAATTAACTTCAAGTCTTTCTCTTTTAGATCCATTCATTTAAAAAATAAAATTCTCAAAACCTTTTTTTTAAAGAATTTTTAAAAGGTTGTCCCAATTTTTACTTCACATTGAATAACTTCGTCATTTATGAAGGTAATCTCACAAAACCTTTTTTCCATGTGTACAGTAATATTATCCGTAACATATACGAAAATTGAAAAAATTGCTTCAAAATTACGGATTTTAAAAAACATTTTGTGATAGATTGAAAAAAATTGCTTAAAAATTACGGATTTAAAAAAAATTGTGTTTTTAGTCTAATACTTTTGCGAGAATTAATTCAGCTAAACCAGGGATGGCGAACCAGCGTTCAATGAAGTTGAACAGGCTGAGAAACCTGTCCAGCGATAACTAAAAATTAAAAAATAAATTAAAAGTAAAAAAAACTTTTTTAAGAACAAGCTTTTATTTAAACGCGCTAAAAAGAATAAAATAAACTTTTCCTTTAAAACTTTTTTTACTATCAACTTATAACGTCATTACACAATTTATATGATATAAAAGCTTGTCGCGAGATTTAACTGTGTAGATAAACAAGTAAAATAAATAACTTGACCTGATTGATTTTAGTTTTTCAAAATTCAAACTATATAAATATGAGTACTTAAATATTGCGACAAGCTTTTATATCATATAAATTGTGTAATGACGTTATAAGTTGATAATAAAAAAAGTTTTAAAGGAAAAGTTTATTTTTCATTCTTTTTAGCGCGTTTAAATAAAAGCCTGTTCTTAAAAAAAGTTTTTTTACTTTTAATTTATTTATTCTGCAATCTATAACAATAATGATATTAAACGTATAATAAGATTAATATCAAGGCTCTCTAGATTAGTTGTTCATTAACGTCACACTTTGAAGCTACACTACGGCCTTTGATGACAGACCTCGTAATTTTGAGCCACGATCACGGGAGGAGAGAGACACTCGAGAACATACCTATCTCTTCTCAAAATTCCACACCATGCCAACGTGAGGACGTTGAACTTCGAAAAATTTAACCAGTATCGGGTGCTTGAGTTTTGACATGCAGTGAAATACATTTTACGCAAAAATGCTCAACACTCTATAACAAAAGAAAAGTTAGAAGGGGAAAAAAAGACGCACCAAGAATGAATTGTTCGATAGAGACAAAAAAAATTTGGGGGGGGGGGTAGAAATATTATGTACATAGTAAAGAATAATTAAAATATCAGAAACATTGAATGATTTATTTCAGAATTGCATAGTTACAAAGTAACGAGCTCAATAAGGTGTTGTGTGTGACCCAACTCTAACCTGGATGCAAGCTGCGACACGACAAGGTATAGAGTGATAAGGCACCCTGATGGTCTCCTGCGGTATTTCTTGCCAAATTTGTTCCTATTGTCGGGCCAGGTCATCAACATTCTTTGGTAGATGAAGTCGCCTTCCCATCACATCACAGACATGCTCGATTTTAGAAAGATCTGGTGATTTACGGGATAAGGAAGTGTTTGACAAGCTATAAGACAGTTCATAGCAATACGTGCCGTATGTGGTGTGGCATTATCTTGCAGAAAAATACGGTCAGAGTATTGTAAAAGGTACGGTAGCAAAACAGTTCTCAGAATGCCGTCGACGTACCGTTGCCCTGTCAATGTGCCTTTAATGACGACGAAAGGGTTCCCCCCGTCTGTGTCCAAAGAAATAGCACCCCAGACAATAACTTCTGGTTGAGGGCCTGTGGGGCGCGCAATAGTGAAAGTAGCATTGGCCCGCTGCTTTGGGCATCTCCAGTCACGTCTTCGATGATCGTCAGGACACAGTTGCAAGCGGGATTCGTCACTAAACACTATACGTCTCAGTCAGCATGATTCTAACCTGATCGATCCAAGCACCACTGTAATCTGGCTCGACACTGTGCAGGCGTGAGTGGCAGGTGGCGTAGCGGTCAGTACGAGCGTAAATTTCGCTCTAATAGCCGTCTGTGAATGGTCATGGTGGACGCTCGTGTACGAGTCATAAGTCTGATGGTTCATAACGATGAATCAGGTGCTGTGACAGCTGATTTGACAGTCAATTTGTCCTCCCGATCTGCTGTAACTCTAGATCGATCACTACTATCATGGACCTGATATCTGGAATCATGGAGCTATCTACACAAATGTCTTTGCATACGCAATTTCATTACAATCGGGCAACTACTTCATGGTGAGCTTTTTTTTTTGTTATAGAGTGTAATACAACGCTCCCAACAAACTACTATGTATTTTCAAGCATTTGTTTTCTCTTAAGGTAAGTCGGTACCCCCTATCCCGCTAATGTTAAATTGAGCATTTTTATGCACCTTTTTCTCAGAAACTATTAAATGTACAGACTTAAATTTTTTCTGTATATTAATTAGACTTTTTTATTTAAAATGTACGGAAGCTTTTTTAAATATATTGTTTAGTTTTTTCAAAAACATTCATCGCAACAGTATCACTATGAATTTTTTGAAAACTGTCATTTTTTTTTCACGATAACTGACTTTTACAAGAATATTATGGGAATATTAATAAAAGCTCAGTTCAATATATAGTTAGATATCAGTAATATTCAGTGAAGATTGCAAGTGCTTCCGTTGAATAGGTTCTGAGAAAAAGGTACACGCATTTTTAAAAACACCATTTTGAGATAATTGCATTTTTATTATAAAATGTCACTTCATCAAAAAAATTATGAATTACAATCTGTATTTGCACTATTTTTTTAAATATTAGATTATTCTCAATAACTTTTAAGACTTTTTACTTATTTCTTTTACTTAGAATTCTCAGAAAATACATGTATAGCATTTTTCACTTTTAATCTATCGAGATATTTTATAGCATTTGCATCATTTTTCTCAAATTATGCATCAATTTTTGAAGAATTTTCTGTTTTGATACATTACTGTCCATCCAAGTTGACTATAAGCATCATAAATACCATGTAAAAATGTGTCAATACATGAAAATATGGCTTTGGTAATACATCATTATACGACATTTCGAAAAATTTCATTAGGGTTTTATAAATTCACATGTAAACACAATTTCTTAAAGTATCAGAATTAAAAGAATTCTTAAAATATTACATAAATGGTATCCAAAACAACAAGAAAACTGATTTTATGTTTTTAAACAAGAAATTTGTGCATTTTTTGTATGTAACAAGTTTTGTGCAACGAAAAAGGGCATTGCATTTTGGGATATATTTATGTACCTTTTACTAAGAAACTATTGAAAGCAAAGCTTAAAAATTTGTGTGTACATTAAATAAACATTTATCTTTATACAGAAGTGAAATTTTTTTTAAAAAAATTGATCAGCATGTTTAAAAATGTAATTTTTGTTGAGTAGAATAATGAATTTTATAAAAATTTTCCTTTTCTATATTACGACATCTGCTTTTCAGCTAAATGCCTGTGGAATATCTCAAAAATTTCACTTCAGTATATATAATGTGTATGCAATATAAAATAAATATTTCCAGTTCATGCATACAATTAATTCATAGAGAAAGAAGACACAAATTAAAAAATATAATCTATATAAGACAGTAAGTAATACATGATTATATGGCACTTCGAAAAATTTCTTTAGTGTTTTGTCACATGTAAACACAATTTCTTTAAATATAAGAATTTAAAAGATTATATAAATATTACATAGATAGTAACCAAAACAACAAGAAAACTATTTTTGTGTTTTTAAACATGAAATTTATGATTTTTTTTTTTGTATATATTTGTATTTGTGTTTTGTATTTTTTGTTTTTTTGATTTTGCAGCTTCATGCAACGCATTTTGAGATATGTTTGTGTGTGCATTAAATAAACATTTATTTTTATACAGAAATGAAATCTTTTTTTAAAAAAATTGATCAGCCTGATTAAAAAAATAATTTTTGCAGAGTACAATAAGGAACTTAATAAAAATTTTCCTTTTCTATGTTATGACATATGCTTTTTAGCAAAATGTCTGAGGAATATTTCAAAAATTTCACTTCAGTATACACAAGAATATATATGAAATATAAAATAAAAATTTCCAGTTCATGCATACAGTAAATTTATAGAAAAGAGAAAACACAGTTTAGAAAAGTAAATTTTTAGAAAACAGTAGCTTTTATATAAAATTTTACCTCATCAAAAAAATCCTGCACTGTAGCCGGTTTTTACCTTATTTTTCTTAATATTATCTTCTTATTTTATCTTTTCTAATTTTCTTCGCTCTTCCAGAAAAAGCATACACTGCTTTCATTAACCTTTCTCTATCAAGAATTTTCATGGCACTTACCGAATATTCTCCAGGCTCGACTCCCATTTTCTGCAGCATTTTTAATTTGGATACATTACCATCATTAAAAGAACAAACAGCATCATAAACACCAAGTGAAAGTGTTTCAATCTGTACAAATGTTGTTTAGGGACACGTGACCATATGACATTATGAAAACTTTCATTCGGGTTTTGTGTTTTTCCATGCAAACATTTTCTTAACAGATCAGGATGGGAAAGATCTTTAAATATAGGACGCATTGCTTCTACAACAGTGACCAGAAGACTATTTTTATGCTTGTAAGACTTACCGGATGCTTCAGCCTTTTTATATCCACACCATGAATCTTCACCATCAGGACAAAAACCATGTTGAGGATATTCATCTGTTGACAGCTTATGCAGAAAAATGGCCCAGATATCTTGCCGCATGTTCTGAACACTGGTGTAATTTCTCCGAATAGCTGATCCATAGTAAAACTGTAAGTTATCTATTTCATGCTCAGTCAAACGATCTTTTCCACTTAAACACTTACCGTCTGACAAGATTTGCCCTTTCAATTGAGTTTTTAATCGGCGTAATCTTGTTCCCATCCGCTTCATGACATGTCGAATGCACTCCAATTTTTCAATTGGGTATTCATCTCCATATATGTTTTTCTTTCTAACAGCATCAAATGCTTTGCAATCTCCATCCCCTAAGTAAGTAATATATCGGGCATTATGCAAAGATAATGACCGTTGAAAAATTTTAGACGCACCTTGAATTTCTATGGCTCCACTAGATCCAACGTAATTCCTTTTACAATCCTTTTGATGAGAAGGTAAGTTTTTACATATGCAATATTTTGAAAGAATATCAACATCTATCACCTTACCTGTATCCATGCTGGTCACAGTAACTACACCATTCAATGATGAGTAACCGCGTTTCTGCCATGTCCCATCTACAGTGACTGCAATATTATTACCTTCATTTTCACAAATAGCTTCCTTCGCAGAATTTTGAATGGAGTCCTCGAAAACAAGTTTTGCAGCATTTAAGATTCGCTTACCGTAAGGAGAAAACCTTGTAGGTGGTTGAGGAAGATTCATTATGCCGCAAAACATTCTCCCAGCTTCTGCACCTTTTCCAATGGAGTGCATAGCATATACAAACCTGGTATTTATTGTAGCAATTTGCGTTCCTTCATGAAAATTTGAAGAAGAGAATTCTACACGATATGGACAAGCACAACATTTCGGGACAAATGTAATAGCCAGTCCAGACTTACCTTTTAAAACTTGCATGTCTAAGCCACTGTTACACATTTTACAGTGAACTTCATTCTTGAAAACAAATGCCAGAATATTCAAATTCATAATGGCATTAATAATACCTACACTTTTGTCATAGGTAGAAAAACTTCCATTTAAATTGGGAATTTTCTTTTCTTTTGCACATGTCTCCTTTGAGTCATGTGCATGTTCAGCTTGAGGATTGACACTACTGTCGTTAGTATGGTTGAAAGTATTCTTACCTTTATAAAACGTACGTTTACGTTTTTTGAAAACTTTGTTTGATCTTGGCATATTAAATTAAATTGAAATTTTGAAATTTTTGATTTTCAGAAATTTGAAATATTGAAATATTCAAAACGCTAAGAAGAAAAACGTGTATTCTCTCCAAAATAGGTAAACAACCCTAACAGTTACGCTTGCAGTGAATCTACAGTTAACTGCGTATGAATAAATAAAACAGAGAGTGGCTTTGGAAAAGCTTCCCAGATTTAAAAGGTCAATGTTTACAATTCTATCTGTCAAAGGGGGCGTGGCTCATCAGCTGATTATTTTTTAAAAATCATTTTAATATACTTTTAATTAGTAAAATGGCAAGAATGTTACATCATTGAAAAGGTCCTGATCTGGGGATTTTAGAAATATCAAAAACTCAAAATTGATTTCCCGAAGGTGTTTACTCTACTGACCCTTAATACGAAACGAAAATCATTTAAGTTATCTGACTACCTCAAAATTGTGAATTTTGCCAAAAACTGACAAAATTTCTTTTATGATTTTATATTATAGACCATCTTATTAGCATTATAAAAATACCAAGTTCTTTATTTTCCGTTCACTAGAACGAAAACGACAAGTGTTTTAATAAAAGCAGATTCCTTTACTTTAAGCAAATGTCATAATTTAAATCGCGTTTTACTCGAAATGTGTTGTTGTTTTTTTGTTGTTGAAAACGCTCAAAAAAAGACAGCGATTGCTCAAAATTTTTAAAAATAATTAATGAAATTTTTTGTGTATGTTTTGTATAATAGTAGAAGTGTTTTAACCTTCAGATTTATCAATCACTGTTTCATTACAAAATTTACAGTTCCTTATGTGAGTAGAATCACTGTTTTTTTAAGCAATTTCATATAATAACTAAAAATGAATAACATAGCAACACATCAGAATTGACAAACTGAAAATTTGCTTATAAACTTTTGGTACAGAACGGGCCCCGTTTATGTTATTTTTTTGTAAATTTTTATTCATTTTTTCCCATTTTAGTACTAATATTTTCTTTTTATCTTCTTAATTTTGGCATATTTTTCATAAAACATACTAAACAAATCTAAAAACCACAAAAAATCCCCATATTTCCATTTTTTTTTAAAGTTGTCGCAAGTAGTCGGATACCTTAACACAAAAAGATTTCCCTTCTGGGAATGAACAAAATACGGAAAACACCAGCCGGATCAGACTGCCCTACTATGTCATTGGAAGAATTTGTTGCAGTAGATGATGATAATGTATGTACTGCCCCATTATGGCGAATGACAGACAAAGACATTTTGGAGTTTGTTTAAAGTTGAAAAAAGTCATTGATGCAAATTCTGACGATGAAAATGAAATGAATAATGCAGCTCCTGTTCCCACACCTTTCGAAATGAGGAACGTTATAAAAAAGTATGCGCAGTTAAAGTATGTGCCGTTTAGACTCGCATTTCAATGGTGAAATGAATAACAGAAGGGACGATTTTGAACAATTTGCTGACAATTTGATGCTGAACAAACAATGCAAAGAAAAATATCAGATTACTTTCCAAAAACTCAATAAATGTTTAGTTTTTCAAAAAAACTTTAAAATTTTGAATGAAATATCTTTAAGTTTTTGTGGATGTTTTTGTTTCATTGATTTTCATTAAATATATTAATATATATATATATATATCTAAGTAAATAAAATAAATTCTAATAAACAATTTTGTTGATATATTTTCATTTGCAACATCCTTTAACACGAAAAAATATTTCAGTCCCCTCAGTTTCGTGTTAAACGATTTTCGCTGTATTTCACTTGATTTAGACCTTCTGCACGTCAAGTCTTTTAGTGATACCAAGATTCGAATCGTCGATTAAACAGGAACAACACACGCATGAGCACGCACGCGGACACACATGCGCATACTGCACTAACAATATTATAATTTGCATTTTGATTTATTTAACATACAGAATAAAAGATCCAGTAAAGAAATTTTAAAACAATAAAGAACAAAGTAAGATATCCACAATTGTTCTGAGCATAAGCGATTTCTACTGGAACTCGAGAAATCTAATTGTCGATATCCATAGTAATACGCAAGCAAATTCTTAGACTTAGGACTAAGACAGGTTAAATAATGTTTCACGGCGCCATTATTTCCCTTTGCTTACCTGTATTATTGGAGATAAATTAAATTTAGGAAAGAAAATATAGCAGTAAAGTCATTCATCACAAAACAATATCAAATCCAGAAAAAAGATACTCCCTCAGCAAAATCCACAATTTAAGATGAGTTTTTCTTTCCCCGAGACTTTTTTTGGTTTTATATAAATATGCTACAAAAATAAAAATTATTTAAAAAAATTAAAGTGAATTTTTTTCTAATATAATAACTATTTAAAAACGTAATATAGTTACTGGTCACTAATTTTTCATTACATCTCTACATTTTTAATTCTTCAAACAGTATTAAGATTTAACTTATTTTTTCTTTATATGCACTTAAAAGTTTGGAAATCTTTTCTCTTAAAAAAATATTGAGTCTGAAAAAATAAAACAACCCCAAAAACGCTGTCGTAAAAAGTAAAAAAAAAATTAATAATAATAAAAAAATAACATATCTTTTCATCTTCAACCAATTAGTACACCTACAGGAAAAATGCAAACCAGATAAAAAAAAAATCTTCACAAATTTTGAAGCCTATTTAACGCATAAAGCTATCGCGTCTCGAAGTAAAATTAAACAAAAAGAAAAAAGAATCGGAATAACAACAACAAGCCTAAAAAAAAAGAACGAAATAAAGAAATAAATAGTAAATCTGGGAGGTACGCTAAGGCGGTAACCACCAACCAAGAACTATAAATCATTAACAGAAAAGTAAAAAAAAAAAATTTTTATTATTTTACTTTTATACAACCATCTTCTATTCGCGTTGGGTTCCCTAATTCTTTCTTCATATTCTTTTTTTTTTTTAATTTCTTTTTAGAATTCGGCTTCTTTCTGAACTTTGGGGACAAGAAAGAACACTCGCCAAATAAATAAACAAGTAAAAATTAAATAAATAAGCGGAGAAATAAAACAAAAAAAAGTAAAGGGAAGAGATGGCGAAACATAAATAAAACGGATGGCGCTTAGTAGGGTGTGTTCGTGAAAATTGTCAACCTTAAAAATGTGGTGTGTGCGTTCTTCATCCTGAGTTTTTAAATTTCTCCCGCCCAAAAAAGAAACCGATTGGCAGATCTCGGGTGTCTACGTGATTGGACTTTGATATCTGCCGGTTGCAATGTTATAATTATGGTCTCCTCGCAGCAAAAAGGGAGAATTTGCCTCTTCCTTTTCAATAAATATATCAAGTGGCCAAAAGTTCGATGAGTTGGGGAACGATTTTCTCAAATCGACGCTTCGCCCATTTCCTTGTCTTAATCTTAGGCTTTTTTTTTTTTATTTGAAAGAAAGCTTATTCGTAGAAAAGTAGGTTGTGGGAATTATCGAACTCGAATCAAATTTAGTTTTCACTCTCTTAGTGAATACTTTATAATAAAGTTTCACTTTAAAAACTTTTAAAAATATGTTTTTTTTTTCAAACGTTCCAAAATTTTATTAATTTTTCTTCTTGATGTTCTACGTTTTTTCTTTTCTTTTTCAATGTTAAAATAATTGTTGGAATCGCACGTTCCCAACTAGATTGTCTTGGCTTAAGAATTTCGAATCACACTTTTGATTCGATTACTTCAAATATTATGTAAAATATTTACACAACTGAAAAAGTCAGTTACATTTTGTTATTTCTTTTACGTACGTAATAAAATAGAAAAAAAAGTGATAAATAGTTTGTTGAAATTTTAGTGCTTTTCCGTTTCTCCGGGGTAAATCCAAGGCTATCTTGAAGACATTATTAGAAAGCCTTATTTAGAAAGCCTTGGTAATATTCCCCAAGATCAGATTGATAATTTGATACTCAGCATGCATAGGCGTTGTAAGGCCTGTATTACATCGTCCGGGAGACATACTCCGTATTAACCATCATACTAACCATGTTACACTGTTTTTTTTGTAAATAGGTTCTTTTTTTGAAATTTGCTGCAGGGAGTAAAAATCGCAATTTTTATTAATTATGTCAAACATATAGCATCTTTTTTGCTCTTTACCTTTTGTTTAATAAATAGACTTTACAAATAAGTCAAATTTGTTTTGCTTCTGTCTCTTTCTTTGCCTGAACTTCATTATCCTTAATTTATGGATATGAGTGTATTTCAACAATTACATTTTATAATAAAAGTTTCAATACATTTTTTTGAATCCCATAAGAATGCAAAGAATAATGCATTGAATAAATTTGAAATCTATGACGATCGTAACTGATAAGTTTTTTCATTTGATTTCCTGAACAAAAATATTGAACTTTAACAGACAAGAGCTTTGAAATTGCTTAGAACGATAAATTATTTCTCAATTTTCAATTACAAACACTCTTTCGATAAAGTAACAATTTATATTTTAAACTAACTATATGTTGTCGCGTGCTTAAAAAAAAACATTTGTTTTCCCTAGATTACAATCTGGGGACTTCAAAATGATCTGTTTCCTTTTATATTTACAATTTAAAATGATAACTGAATTCTTTTGAACAAAAAAATGTACTATTCATTTTTGAAAGAAATTTAGGATTCATTTTAAAGTATAAAAATCCTTTTAAAGACAAATAGTATCAGACAGATGATAAATATTGGCTCAACAAATAATCCAAATATCGATATTTCAAATCGTTTTCAGACTGCAATTTACTTTGAAAGGATTTTTTTAGAACAATTATTTTATTTAAATACAAAAGTGGAACAAAACGTAAGAGGAAAATGTAAATAAATTCCTTCTAAATTAATTGTTAAAAGGGTCGAGGATTTTTCTGCATTAACGTCAGCTTCTCTTTTCAAACGATTTTCAAGAAACTTTGAAAGTAAATACTAAAAAAAAGGATATTTCTGCATGTTTATACTAAAAATTAAATTTTTATACTTCGTCACAGTGTTATGGAACATATTTTTTTCTTATTTAAAAAAAAAATATTTTTACATTTTTTTTTAATTTAAAATTAAATACCATTACCTTTAAGCAAAAGGGGAAAGGAATTATATAAATATCATAGTATTCCATTTCAAATGTTAAATACTTATTTGTTGCGATTAATATTTATTGTTTTAAGGTGGTCCGTCACATGGATTTTTAAAAAATTATCGATTTTGATTTTTTTTTTTTATATATATTTTTGAAAAATTTAAGCATTTCTGCTAATGATATGTGATGTATGGAAAACAATAATTAGAAGTATTTTTATTTATTTTTTAAAAGGAAGCCACACTTTCCTAGACACGTGACAGGTGCTCCTCGAGGAGCACCTGTCTTTCATCATGTTTAATTTTCTGGTGACAGCGCGATTTGTTTTGTCTACAATTAGTATAAACTTTTCTTTTTTTTACACATAAATGAAGTGATTTTTCCTTGAAGGAAGGAAAATACAACTCAAAACAGTTATTTTTTTTCGTTTGGGTTTGTTGTTAATGGGATTATTCTTGCTTGAACTTGTTAATATTGAATTCTAATTTATTTATCCGGATTTTTTTTTTTTCTGTTTCATCCACGTTTTACATTAAATTAATTATTAGTATTTTATTAACGACAAAAATTATGGGGAGATCTAAAAAATAATTAAAAAACGCAAAAATGTCGGCGTTTAAAAAATGAATGCTCAAAATGTTCCAGCTATCACATCAGACAGCACAGAAACTGTTATTCAAAGTGCTTCAAAACGAAAACTTATTTCAAACAACAGTTTATATGAAAGTAAGTAATGAAAAAATGTTTTAATACAATTAAATTTATTGAATAATGCTTTATTGAACTTTGATGTTTGTAAAAACTGTGGCCATTCCATCTTATTGGAGGCTTCTAAAAGAGTTGGAATTTTGTATTACATAGAACTTAGTTGTAGCTTATGCGCAAAAAAACACGGTTTCCATATGTCAACTAAATTAAGGAATAAAAAAAAATTATAGTTTAAAAAAAACTAAAAAACACGCTTTTATACTAAATCGAACTAAAGAGTAAAAAAAAAAAAATAAATAATTCTTAATATAGAATAAAATGATGAACGAGAAAATTCATGTCATTGGGGTACAAGCGTGGGGTGTTCTATAAATGTATCAATTGTTATAATTTCTAACTTCTATTCCGAAAAGCGGAATTAGTGTAAAAATGTAGTACAAAGCACCCCGCGCTTTTACCACGATGATATTCATTTTCTTGTTTATCATTTTATTCTGTATTAAGAATTATTTTTTTACTTTTTAGTTCGATTCAGTATAAAAGCGTGTTTTTTAGTTTTTTTTCAAACTGTAACTTATTTTTATAGCGAAACTTCTTTTAAACAATTTGCTTTATTTTAAATTGTTATGTCCTTAAAATTATTAATATTATCTTTTGCTTTGTGGGTCAGTTCTAATTTTTTAAACACGGGCAAGAGTTCTCTCACCTTTACACAAAAATATTTTTCCCCTTTGTTGGAGGAATTTTTGCTTAGTTTATTTTTTCTTTCTTTACACGAACGGTGTTAAATAGTTGTGGAGTTCATGTCATTACTTAAATGGTTTTTATTCTTGGTCTTACAACGCCATCTCTTGGCATTGATATAAAATACATTATCAAGGTATTTTTATTAATACAAAACCGTGGTACACACAAACACATTCTCAAATAATGTTACGAATAAACACGAAATGTTGTCCAAATTTTTCTCTGAAAAATGCATATTTTATTTTTTACTTTAAAGATTTGTAGATTAATAATTTATAAATATTTATATATGCGACTACAAACTCTTTTAACGTTTTTACATTTGTTTTTTCCCGTCTACTAACATTTTTCTATTTATAGCGTGATTTGGAATTTTGAGGCAAATAATTTTTAAAGTGTCTGTTAATATTAAAAATAGTTCTTGTTGAAATTTACTTTTCGCATGAATAGAAGCAAGAAATTTTTTCTCTTCACTTTCAAAATATTTTTTTGCTACAAATGACGATTTTTTTCTGTTTTGTTGAAATTTCAGAGAATTTATTTATAATTTATTAATAAGCATTTTTAATTGGATTTTTTGCTCTTTATGTCTGAAAATTTCAATATTCAGTGATATATATAACAGATTAAAAATGATTGTGGAATTAGAAAAATTCTACATTTTTTCCATTCCCTTTGAAATTCATGCAATGTATAATTTTCTAGACTAGGGAATATTTTAAGATAGAATAAATGTTTTTTTTTTATTTCATAGTGCATTATAAATGAAATACTTTTTCTGTAATACTATTATAGATGGTGAATAGAATTGTGAATGTTATATTTATAGGCATTATATATTTATATATTCTATGTATTCAGGAAGGAATTATCCGGATTGTGGAAAAAATGGGGAGATGTGATGTTCATGCATTGAAAATGAAACAACAACATAAGTTAATGGGGGAGGGGGTGTTTTTTCTTACAAAAAAGGGCAGATAAATCAACAACAACAACAAAAATAGATTATGCATTCGGCCCACCTAGTGGCGTAACGCACTCCCCCCCCCCCCAGACATAGGATAATATTCGTGTTCAGTCAGACAATATCCTATAGAAATGTAAGCCCAGGAATCCGTTACACAGGACGAATAGTTTTGACATACCAACGTTCAAGATGTCCCAGAGGACAACCAAAGGGAGCCGGCTGCCAAATTAAAGGGCACCCTTAATACTATAATTTCTGGCTGTCCGGTTGAGTGATGAACAATAATCAAGTTAGTGTGCTATTGTTCTCCTGGACATTTTTAGACAACTCTTCGCTGGTCATGGAGGTTCAATATCGCTGAAAATAATTCTACGCCTGTCATGTAGATTAGGTCGAATACTCACAGAACCAGGGCCGTCTTAAGACTCTTTGAGGCCCTGAGCCTAGAGAAATCTTGAGGTATTTTTTGGTCCTGGGCCCCTATACAAAATTAGGTCCTTCCTCAGATCCTTAGAAGTAGACGGTATATAGCAAGCATTTTGTCAAATACTCGCTCAAATGGTCATTTCAAACAAATCAATGTGCACGATTCACAATCTCAAAAACCTAGGCACAAACCGGCTCGACCGATGGCCACCTTTCGACTCAATGAGTTGAAGGATTGTTAATAATATTAGGTGTAGACATGGACAACGGTCATCACATAATAACACAGTCAGATTATTTTTTCCAACTGACATGCATTTTGAAATTCCCTGTTTTTCGGAGAATACGTACGGGGAAAAAAAATTTGACCTCATTAAAATTATTCAGATAATGATCTTATTGGAGACAGAGAGTCGAGAACAAAACGAGTCCCCCTCCCCCCCTGAGATCGAGGCCCTGGGTCCAGGCACATTTAGCCCATGCCTGCACAGAACCACTGAAACGCACCTAGCAATGTGTAATAATGAAAGAACTCATTGGACACTCTCACACAATATGTGATTAAAAGCCTTAAAAACCACATTTTTGACATCCCATAAAGTGTGTGTGGGGGGGGGGATTTTAGTAACATGAATTAATCTGTTACACAAATTAATTCAATTGCTGTAAATAAAATACAGCACTGATAAAAATTTAATTAAGAAAGTATTAGTTTGATTAAAAATAAATATACAGTTGTAAATGTAACTAAATTTAGAGAAAGTTTATTGTTTTTGGAATGTATATTTGTCCCTCTGCAGTCCCTGTAAAAAAATGTAAGCTTTCTTCAGAGTTCATTAATAAATTTTGCTTCGCATTCTAGGTTGAAATTACCTTATATTTCTGTGTTTAATCCGAAACTTTTTGGAAACTTCTCAGAGTTAAAAAAAAAAAGGTCGACTTATATATGGAACAGCTATTATCGGGGAGGGGGGGGGTGTATTTAGGAAAAACAGTTTTTTTTTAAAAATATTTTTCATTAGCCTTGCTTAAGCGATTTTGATCTTTTAATTTGTGCATGGAACATTTATTTTGAAAATAGGATGAAATTCCATAAAATACGTATAAGATACATCAAAGACATATTGAAAGACGAATAATAATTTATTTTATCATAAATACGATGAGGTGCATTTTAGGTGAATTTAATTAATAAGATATGGAACGCGATTTAATTTATTCCATTAAAAACTCATTTATCAATGGAGGATTTATTGAATAACAAAAAAAGTAGTAAATTTTAAACCCGCATTATTTGAAAAATTACCAGAAATTAATTTAACTGTTAATTTCAATTATGTACGTCCGATTTGATTCATTACGATTGTAATGGGAGTTGTTCTATAAGAAAAGCACCCTGCAAAGGCAACCATCCGGAATAATAGGAAAAAACAAGGATTTTCCTTTTTTTTTTTTTTTTTTCGTATTTTCCCTAGTTGTAATATTTATAAAGCATTTGATTTTCATACAAATAGGTCCCCCAAATCAGTATCATTGAAATGGAATAATGAATTTTATGGGCAATTCGTGTCAAACAAGCAGAAACCAGCAAATATTTTACTTGCTTATGGAAAAACAAAACTAATCTATTACTAACGTAGTTTTATCGCAACATTAAAATATCAGTTTTACAAAAACGGGAGAGAGAAGTTGCATAGGAATTAGACAGACCTCAGGAATCTTTTCTTTTGAATAGGAACTCATATTTACATTTTATTCACATATATTTTTATTTTCATTCGGATTTTATGCTTAACGGAATATTAAATCAAGCATTTTATGTAACAAAAATTCCTAGCTCTAATTACATAAACGCAGGGTACTAAAACATTTTACTGTGGACCGATTTCCTGCTACAAATTATACTAACACATTAATTACATAGCGAATACCCATGGGGCCGCGATAACCTAGTAGTCAGTGTCACGAACTCGTGAACGTCGTTGTTTCTGCTAAGTCCTATCACTATTACAGACCTACATTAGAAAGATGTATGATAAATCTGCCGAGGCTTAAACTTCTCACGATAGTAGTGTGGAAGTTCGGAGAGAAGGATGCCATCTCAAATATTAGCCTCATCGGTGAACTATAATTCAAAATTTAGAAGTCCGTCGCCAGTAAACCACATGCACCTCAAAATTCTATATTAATTAATCAAAAAAATTATTAAATAATATTAATTTCATTATCGTAAGACAAGTAAACTTGGCAGAATGAAAATTAGGATTATTATCTTTCTAATTATAGGTATTTCATTGTCACATTGTCAGTATTTTGGAACAATTTTATAAAAGTTTAGGACTGAAAAATTTTTATTTTAGTACAACTTTGTTATTCTGAGCTTAGTTTGATTTTTTTATATTAATGTCACGTTTTTAAGCCGACCTCGTAACTTTAAACCATGGTCAAATGATAAGGAAGACACCTAAGCTGTCCCTCTCATATCTTCTACGCCCCTCCAACATGAGGATTTTGATCTTGGACATATATAACGTGCATCAGCCGCTCTACACGGAGGGTCTCCTAATAATTCCAAGACTCGAATCCAAAACCCAACAAGTTCATGACGATGACCTCTCGATGGCCTTGACTTTAATCTGAGCTGATATATTTTGCTTATGAAAAAGTGTTGATATTCCACACTGAAAATTTTATTTTAATTATTTAAAGACACCGCAGTAACTTTATTCAGGTATATTAATTCAAAAAAATTAGCAATTTAAAAAATAGTATATCGAGAAAGGAAAATATAAGTCAAATTTGACAATTACCGGTTATAAAACATAATACTTGTAATTTATTATGTACCCGTTTGTCTAAAGGAAAAGTTCCTTCTTTTATGATTCTCTCTCAATCTATTTTGTCACTTAAAATTGATTGTTTTCTGAACTAAAATTGTTCTGATAAAAATTCTATTTAATCGCTCAGAAAATATCCTTTTGTGAAACCAGATTTTTAAAAACTTTTTTCTTAAAAACATTTTAAATTGCGCTGTGCTGTGAAAGAACTTTAAACAAAGTATTTAAAATATACTTTTCTAAACTATTTCCGAACAGCTTACACGAAAGAAAAGCTACAACAATCGATCAGGTTGTCCAGTGATTCTGAAAAGTGATTGTCAGTTTATTCAAGCGAAAATCTCTTTAACTATGTAGCAATTTCAAAGTTAGTTCTTAAATATATTTTCAAAAAAGCAACTGCTTCTTCTTTTGGGATCCAGTCTTTTAAGAATGGTTTCTTTTCAAATGAGTCAATAGAGCGATAATGACTGGTTGCACCTGATGTTCAAAAATAAGACTGAAACGGGAAACACGTTTTTAGGATAGAAAAAAATGTTACTGTTGTGTTCCGACCGCAGGGTCTCATCACCACCAGGCCATGTGTATTCCCCTCCCTTGCGTGAGGGGAGAAACCGCTCAACTCCCCACCGAGGGAGCATTAGCTGTAACCTTTAACCTTTTCCTCACTACTCACGTGGGGATTACCCTTGTATGTTCAACGTCGAGTGCTCGTAATTAAAATTACTGTTCCGGTAAGCTTCGCAGCAATTATTTGTTTTTCTCTTAACTTTATTATTAAAGAACCTGCTATTTATATAGGGAAACTCTATTTCTCCCACATTTTTGGCGTCCACGATTTTTTAAGCATGGCTGTTGAAAGTCTTAGAGTGAAGCAGAAATCACTGCTTTCAAGTTTCACCATGTGCTGCACTTCGATTGAGGAGGCGTTGAAAAAGGATAGCTCATTAACGGACTTGTATGCCTTCCAAAGACAGTTAATGGATAAATTTACGAGGCTGGATACCGTGCAGGAGCAGATTTTGGAATTGCTTCTAAGCGATGAAACAAGGAGTAGTGAATATGAAGAGGACTTCACGAAAGCGGAGAAATACCGCGATAAAATGAGTCAATTATCAGCGGAACTGGAGTATGTTATTAGTCAAAGGCTAAATAAACCGCAAAGTGAAGCTGGGATCTCGCAGAATAACAGTAGAAAGTTTAAGCTTCCTAAGCTTGAACTAACGAAATTCAACGGTGAACCAAAGGACTTTCTTAATTTCTGATCGCAGTTCGAGAAAATTCACATGGATTCGGACATTCCTGATGATGATAAAATGCATTATCTCATACAATGCAGTGTTCCAGGATCAAAAATGTTCAGACTGATAAGTAGCTTTCCACCTACAAAGGAAAACTACAGCAAAGCGGTGCAGCAGGTCAAGGAACGATTTGGCCGAGAAGATCTGCTTGTACAGATCTATATAAGAGACTTGCTTGGTTTAGTCATGCAAAATGCCAACGGTAAAATAAAATTTGAATTAGCCGAACTTTATGATGTTTTAAAGAGCAAACTCCTAGCTCTAGAATCGCTTGGAAGGACACAAGAGAAGTTTGCCGATTTTTTGGAGCCCCTCGTGGAATCATGTTTACCGGAGGCTGTGCTACGGGCCTGGGAGAGAAGCAGGAATACGGACCCGACCTCGGAAGGTCAAGGGAGCGGCCGAACCCTCGAAAGATTGATGACTTTTCTCCGTAGGGAGGTCGAATCGGAAGAAATGATACTCCTCGCTCGCACTGGATTGGGGTCCTCACAACGTCAGAAAAGCAAAGCCACTGTAGAGGAGCCATTCTTGGCTACAAGTGCTGCTCTCGTCAACACAAAAGGAAAGAGGTCAGGCAAGCAAAAATTTTGTTTATTTTGTTCTCAATGTAATCACTGGAGCTCTAACTGTCTCATTGCTAAAAAATTATCGTTAAAAGATAAAAAGAGTATTTTAATTAGAAATCGTGCATGTTTTCGATGCTTAAATAAAGGTCATAATGCTCGTTCTTGCAGATTAAAAATGTTAAAATGCATGAATTGTGATGATAAAGGCCATCACACTTTATTATGCAATAGAAATGAAGAATTTGATTTAAAAAATGAGACAGTTAAAGCTACCATTAGTAATTCCCTTGCTAATCAGTCTTTAATTACTAATGTATATTTGCAAACTATAGTTTTAAAACTGTGTTGTAATAATAATGAAATGGGTTTGCGTTGTTTACTAGATAATGGGTCTCAAAAATCTTACTTAACTCAGCGAGTAATTGATCAATTGAATTTAAAACCTGTATCAAAACAAACCATTGTTCATGGTTTGTTTGGGGGCAGAGAGACTGCTCCAAGAAAACATTTTCTATACGATGTTATTATTAAGAGTATAGATGACAGTTTTTCTTGTCAAATTAAAGTTCTTTCTGAAAATAAAATATGTGGATACTTGCCTAAAGTAAATGATTTGCAGGTTCTATCTGAAATTAAAGAAAAGGGTATCATTGTGCCTGATTTATGCAGTTCTTTAAATGAGATAGATATGCTTTTAGGAGCTGATGTAATTAGTGTAATTTTGTCAGGTAGAACAATAAAATTAATGTCGGGTCTGATAGCTATTGGTACTATGTTAGGGTTTACTTTAATGGGTAACCTGAGTCAAATAGTTAATGATAATACTGAGATTTCCGTACCTGCCACTCGGGAAAGACAATTAAATATGTTTTTAAATCAGTTGAATGTTAAAGAATTATGGGACATTGAAACTATAGGGATCAGAGATCCAGTAGAAAATGTTAAAAGTGAGATACAGCATTCAGATATGATTGAAAGATTTCAGAGAAACATAGAAATACTTCCCAATGGCAGATATGAAGTGGCGTTACCTTTTAAAATAGAGGGCCAACTTACGGATAACAAAGGCTTAACTCTGAAAAGACTTAGAAGGACGTGTAAAAAAATGAGCGAGAAAAATTTTTTGAAAGAATATGCTAGTATTTTTGATGAGTGGGAAGCACTAAAAATTATAGAAAAAGTCTCTGAAGGAGATATCGAAACTGATGCTTATTATCTTCCCCATAGAGCTGTGTTTAAGAATTCTGAAACAACAAAAACAAGACCTGTGTTTGATGCAACGGCTCGAGAAGGAAATAATCCTTCGCTTAATGATTGTTTACTTAGAGGTCCTAATTTAATAGAATTGATACCGGATATTTTGGATAGATTTCGTATGTACCCTATTGGCTTATCGGCTGACATTGAAAAGGCCTTTTTACAAATAAGTCTCACGCCTAAACATAGGGATTTTTTAAGGTTTTTCTACCCTCATGAAAACAAGGAAATAGTTTATCGGCATTGTCGGTTGGTGTTTGGGGTGTGTTCAAGCCCATTTTTGTTAGCTGCCTCTATCAATCCCTTACTGGATAATACTCCCTCAAAATATGTAGCTATTGTATCTAAGCTTCGCCATTCCTTTTATGTTGATAATTGTGTAACCGGCGTGTCAGATGCACAGGAGATTGAGTCATTTGTCAATAAGGCTCGAGAAATTATGTCTAATGGATGCTTTAATTTAAGGGGATGGGAAAGCAATGTCAAACAAGAATGTATTTCAAAATCTGAGGGGGATACGAATATATTAGGTTTAACTTGGAATTTGGATAAAGACACTCTAAGATGTGCGGTTAATATTGCAATTTTGGAAAAATTGACCAAAAGAACAATTTTATCAGCTATTCAGGGAATATTTGATCCTTTAGGGATTTTAACGGCTGCTACTCTATTACCCAAAATTTGGTTACAAGAAACTTGGAAATTGAAATTAGCTTGGGACAGTCCCTACCACTTGGATTGTGCAATAAATTTGATAAATGGTTTAAAGAAATTTTGCTGCTTAAAAATGTAGAAATCCCCAGATATTGTGAAATAAATTCAGATTTTCATGTTTTTGTAGATGCATCCAAAAATGCTTATGCTGCCTGCATCTTTGTAAGGACTAAATTGGCATCAGGTATCAAATTACATTTACTTAGAGCTAAGTCAAGAGTAGCTCCTACTAAAGCTGTGTCAATGCCCCGGTTGGAACTTCTGGCTTGTTGTGTGGGAGCCAGATTAGCTAATTCAATTAGAAGCTCACTTGACATACCTGATTTAAATATAACATATTGGTCAGATTCTATGGTAGCCCTTCATTGGATAAAAAATAACGGGGAATGGTCGATTTTTGTTTCGAACCGAATTAAGGAAATAGCTAAAATTTCTTCTCCGGGAAACTGGAGACATGTTCCAGGGCGAATGAATCCCGCAGATGTTCTATCTCGTGGATGCTCTCCACGACATCTTTTAGAAAGTAAATGGTTTGAAGGTCCAGACTGGTTACTGGGAGATGCTAAAACTTGGCCGATAAATGAGTTACAATGCGAGGCTGAAGTTCTCGATTGTGAGAGAAGAAAAATTAAGCTGTGTAATCTTAACGTTACAGATAAGAGAGAAACATGGTATTCCATAAAATTCTCTAATTACCACTCTATTGTTCGCATGATAGCTTGGGTTCTGAGATTTTTAAGTAACTGTCGTAAGCAATTAAAGAATAGAAAATTAAAAGAACTTTCAACGTCCGAAATTGAAAAGGCCGAAAATACCTTAATATGGCTTAGTACAAAAAGAATATTTTCCCGAAGTAAACAATATCCCACATATAAATACATTCATAGACAATGAGGGCTTAATTCGGGTTAAAACTAGAATCACGGAACGTAAGGATGATCCTAATTTCTTGTCCCCTATTCTACTACCAAATAATTGTATTTTAACTCAAAAATTAATAGAATATTATCACAAAAAAAACTGTCATGCAGGTACGCAAATGCTAGTCTCAATTCTTAGAGAAAAATTTTGGATTTTGAGGGCAAGGAGGACAGTCAGAAATGTCATTCAAAATTGTGTAAAATGTAAAAGATACAACGCAAAATCAGTTAAAAGTGAATCTGTATCTTTACCGGCTGATAGAGTAAGGGATACTAATGTGTTTGAAGTGACAGGCATTGATCTTGCCGGACCTCTCCTTCTAAAAACTGGTGAAAAGGTGTGGATTGTGCTCTTCACGTGTGCAGTGTATCGTGCAGTGCATTTGGAGCTGGTTACAGCGTTGACAACCAATAATTTTTTGCTATGCTTACGACGCTTCATAGCCAGAAGGGGCAGGCCTTCTGTCGTGTACACTGACAATGGAACTAATTTCAAAGGTGCTGTCCGGGAGTTCAAAAACCTGGACTGGATAAAAATTGAACGGGAAACAGAGATTCAACGCATAAAATGGAAGTTTAATCCTCCCACTGCAGCATGGTGGGGAGGTTGGTGGGAGAGGCTCATAAGAGTGCTTAAAGATCTCTTAAAACGCACTTTAGGTAATGCAATCTTGACGTATGAAGAGCTTCTCACCATTTTATGTGATTGCGAATCTATTGTCAACAGTCGTCCTCTGACTTATGTGTCTGAGGATTCTGATGACCTGCTACCTTTGACACCTGCAATGTTCCTGATGGGAAATTCCTCTATTGAGGTGATAGATTTAGATCTTTGTGATTTTGCGAAGTTTCAGAGAAGGGTCAAATTTCGATCAAAACTTTTGAAAGATCTAAGAGGAAGGTTTCGTAAAGAATATCTTGGGTTATTAGTGCAAAAGGCTCATAAGACGTCTCGAGCCTTTAAGGTTGGCGAGATAGTTCTCATCAAAAATCCAAACAAGAAGAGACTTTACTGGCCTTTAGGCAAAGTTGTCGAGCTGATTCCTGGAAGGGACGGAAAAGTACGCACCCTAAAGCTGAGATGCAGCAATTCCGAGATCATTCGTCCTATCCAGAGAGTTTTTCCTTTGGAAATTCAATCTGCGGAAACGGCAGAGTCAGATGATGTTCCATTGGATGCTGATGCTCCTAATGTTCCTTCTGCTACCCTTGATGTCTCTGAGAGTACAATGATACCTGTAGATGCTCCTCTTAATCTGCCTAAGATGTCAAGATATGGACGTACTATCCGAAGACCCAAGAGACTAAGTGTTTTCAATGTCACTACTATTTTTGAGTCTGAGTAGACTCAAAAAGGGGGGAGGATGTTGTGTTCCGACCGCAGGGTCTCATCACCACCAGGCCATGTGTGTTCCCCTTCCTTGCGTGAGGGGAGAAACCGCTCAACTCCCCACCGAGGGAGCATTAGCTGTAACCTTTAACCTTTTCCTCACTACTCACGTGGGGATTACCCTTGTATGTTCAACGTCGAGTGCTCGTAATTAAAATTACTGTTCCGGTAAGCTTCGCAGCAATTATTTGTTTTTCTCTTAACTTTATTATCAAAGAATCTGCTATTTATATAGGGAAACTCTATTTCTCTCCCACAGTTACAATGCTAATTCAAATTCGCATAGCCATAATACATGTATCTCTTTATCTCATAATGTTCTTCAGTAGCGCACAAAGGAATTTTTCAAAGGGGGGTTCCAGGGTGGAAAGTCCACCATTCTCGTATCATGCTCCAATACGCCACACAACACATTCTTTTGATTTTGTCAATTTTCGAGAACAAAAAACAGAGAGAAATTAATTATTGAATGAATAATTAGCATTAATTAATAAAATTAATTATTAATAACTAATATTTAATTAAACTTTACGGATTATATACATAGGATTATAATCAATCGAGAGAAAAAATGAAGGGCTTTGGGGGGGGCCGGACCCGAGGACTCCCCGTGCGCCGCTGATGTCCTTCTCTTTAAAAACATTTAATAAATACACAACTTTCAACTTAAACACATATACTCGTAAAATTAAGATCCCATTATAGTTACGTCAAGCATTATATTGAATTTATTCAAACAGAAGTAGATAGTATATTAAAAGGATATCCAAATATGTAAAGGATAAAGGCGATTCTCACTGTCTCCCCCCCCCGAGATCTCCAGAATTATTAAACCGACATATTTAAAATTTGGCAGGCACATTCCTTTTGTTGAGCTGAGATCCGCTAAGAACGAGTTTTGCAGAAATAGACTCCCCATGGAGAGTTACGGTAGTGTTATAGATTTTAAGAAAACCCGTTTTTAAAGTATTAGACTAACACACTAAAAATTTGACGCTAATATTTTTTTTTTCTTCCTGTAGAGATCCTCAAAAAATACTTTTAGGGACTTTTTGGAGGGGAGGGGGGATTATGAGTGCCTAAAAGATAAATATAATTTCTCTTTAGAAGTTAAAATCCTGTCCTTTTTAGATATTTAAGCAAGGGCTATAAATACGTCTTTCTAAGCTATCGAAAGCTTATATACGAGAGTTTTTCCACAAAAAAGGTTACATTTCAAATAAAAAATATTTATTAACAATAGACAGAAAGTACAAAAGGGAATTGAGAGTCATACGTGCCTATCATTTTTCGATATAATTACCAAGTCTAATTAGGCATTTATCTGAACGCAGGACAAACTTGCTTAACCCGTCCTGGGAGAAATCAGGTCCTAGTCCATTGAGCCAGATCTCGACGGTTGTTTTCACGGAACTGTCTTGGAATATCGCAGTACATCAGAAACGATATGTTGTACATTATCATAGCTCAGTCCCAGCTCTGACGAGATTTCAAGCTGAGTTACCGTCGATCATTTTGAATCATTTCTTCAATTCATGCCGCGTTGATTTCTGTCGTTGAAGAACTTGGCCGGCAGCTCCCAGTCACTTTGCGGTGTTTGACATCCTGTCTGCCTGATTTAAAAACCATTTCGCTACTTGTTGTATGCTCTTTGCAGATGCGGACACATTCTTTGCTCGTAAAAATTGAATCACGGATTGCACTTCCAAACGAGACCAATTTCTTACGAGTCTTGCCATTTCAATCGTCCTGAACCACCTGGGAACTTTCACTACCTACCCGCAAACCAGCTGTACGACAAGTAGGTCATCTGTCATCATTTGGGGGGGATTCTCCACAATATGTAGTTCTTAAATGCTGCGGCTTGTAACCTTTTTTTTTTCTTTTCAATCCTCGTATTAATGACTTATAAAAACAGCAAATAGTCATACAATATTACAAAAATACCAACAAAGCTGGCCTGGAAAGTCTAGTATATCTTTGTTTATATTCTGTTAAAATCAAGATAGAAGCAAAAGGCTCCCATCGTCCCTTTTCAAAATACACTTTCTCTCGATTTTTCAAACTTATTAAGATCTTAAAGGATAAATTTGGTTTAAATATCCTCTTTTAAATTCGGATTTTTTTTCAACTTCAAAATAGGTTTATTCTCAAGAAAATTTCAGAAACAAATCTTCCATTAAGCTCTACACTATCCCCTTAATACCTTTCTAAATTTAAGAGGTTCGCTTTTGGTAGAAAGGAGTATATTTTTGAGATTTTATTGCAAGTTCATTTTCAGTCTTCATGTTCGAGAATACTGGATAGATAAATCAAGCAAAATGTAAGAAGACTTTGTCTATAGTAATTCGCAGTAGATCCCAAATTAGAAGTACATTTTAAGGTGGGGAAAATTGTTCCAATATTAGAATACGTTCGCGCGCGCGCGTATGTGTGTGAATCTTTATTTACTCCATAATCCCTTCTCAAATATTCCATTAATTGATGGCTTGTTAATTAACGTAACAACAAAATAGCACGAGAGCTTTGACGTAGGATCTTGTAATTTCCAAGTGAAGAAGACCACATCTGAGCTGCGTTCCCTATCCAATACCCAAACTTCCACATTACGCCAATATAAGGACATTGAAGCTTGAAAGATTTTACGCGAATTTTCTATAAGATCTTCTGTAATATGGGTCAGGGCTGGAACCTACGATTTCATGGAAGCAATTCCGGTTTGGTAACACCATAATCGCTTGGCTACCTCAAATTTTTGAAAGATTTTGCAAAAAATGTCATTTGTCACATTTTAGGTTAAGTTATAAACCACAAGTGTGGTGCTCATTTTTGGCAGATAAAGAAAAATAAAATCCGGCTTAAAACGCGCACTTTTAACACAAAAAATAAAATCGAAATTTACAGGGGCGTGTTATACGCCGAGTATAAAAATAAAAGGCTTAAAAATGAAAAGAATTAAAAAAATTAGACTTCTACATAGATCAAAATACTGTTTATTGAAAAGAAATATCATTCCTTTTGAACTTAAAGAGTTGTAGTTCCAGAAGTATACTATTTTTTCTAAGGCTTGGAATAATACCTCGAATAAATGACTTTAAAACATAAAAGCATTGCACACCTACATTTCGGGTTTCTCCGGAAAAAAAGAAAATGCCCTAAAAAATAAAAATTGCAGCTTGAAAGTATAGGTGCGCATTATACGCTGGATATTACGATAATGAAATAAGCGACTCCTTACGATAACAAATTCAAAATGTGGTATTACTATACTGAAGTATTTTTCTACCCATAAAAACTAACTGAGTTCATGTCTCTTTCCTTAACTGTAAGCGAAAAGTCTTTATACTACCCCCATTTTTGAGATAAAGCATGTCAGATGTGGATTTCATTTTCCCATCAAGTACAGTAGAAGTCCGATAATCCGGCACGTTCGGGACCGGCTCGGTGCCGGACTACCGAAAATTCCGGTCGATCGGGTGGTAATTATAAGAACAATTAGGTTAATAATTAAACTACAAATACAGTATGCAAATACATACAACAAAGTTTATTTTACATTTCATATAATGTATGTACACGTACTGTAAAACATATTTCACTTAGATTTTAAAAAGTCACAAATGTCTTTTTGTTTTCTTGACTTTTGGCGTTTAGTATAAAATTTATTTTTAATGATATGGAAATCAATAATTTCTGAAGCACTGTAGCTAGTACTAGCCTCAGCAAAAGAGATAAACTTATTTAGTGATTCTGCAGCTTCTGCCCAGCTGATTTTTTCCTTTTTTTCCGTTTCGGCATCTGAGTCACTTTCTTCAAGATTTTGAGTAGATTCTGAGGGTTTACTACAATGTTGATAATGTCCTCATCGGTTAGTTCTTGTTCAACAGGCTCATTCTCGTCGATTAGAAGCCACTCCTATACCTCATCTTCAGGCAGGTTTTTCAAGGGATTGTCAGCACTTCTCTCTAACGACATCCAAAACTTTGGTCAGAGCGTCTTGATGGTTTTCTTCCTCATCAGTCTGTAGAGTTAGGTCAGATGCAAGGTCCGGATGATCCCAAACTACCCCGAAAACTTCCGAATAGCTCTCGAGCGTTTTTATTTGCTTTAAAGACACACTTTTGGAGAAAACCAAAATTTTTACAATTTTCCGGAGCGATGCCGGACTATCGGGCATTCCGGACTGTTGGATGCCTTACTAATGGATTTCTACTGTACATTCAAAATTCAGTCATTCTACGCGCATAATTCGTTGTTTCAGCAAGAACAAATCCATCTCATTCCGTCACAAAAGCAGAGCAGCATAATCGTCCTTTTCACATTTTCCAAACACCTCACGTTTGAACACGAAAACAAATTCATTTTCTCTCTCTCTCTCTCTTTTTCCGTTTAGGCCAGAGGTGTGCCTCAGCCCCGTAATTGGTCTGACGCCCTGTAATTTGAGTAAAAAGCACGAACACAGAAGAGAGCCGCACACGAAACTTGCAATACTAGCAATGATTTTGTCATATCCCGACACCCTCATAACACCCGCAACTAAAAGCTTTTGCGCATAACAACCCGTGTTTCAAGTGGGCAGCATGCTGACACCGTTTCCAACATCTCCAGCGAGAAAATTAAAGCTGATGGAACCCTAGCGTCGTGAAATTATTATTATTACTGCTCTCAACACCACCCACGATCTTATGTAAACATTTCACGGAACGGTGTGGCGGTTTGAAGTCTCTGTGTTATACCTTCACAAAGAATAGGGAAGGAGTTGCAATTTAGAGAACTGGTCTAATTGGGTTTGAAAAGATTGGGGTTCAAAACGTATAACCTCTCGGCACGGGATTGGTTAATATCATGGGTGTAGCTTATTGTTTGAGGAGGAAGGGTATTAAAATTAATCGACAGTGCCATTACCAAACAATTTACGAGGGTTCTTCAACAAAGTCGAAGGCCTGCGAAGAATTTTTGAAGAATCAGATTCGGGCTGAATACTTTGTTATGATTTCTCTTGTATATTTCGAACCAATGCAAGGTCATAAACAAGACTACAAATTTGTTTTAGAAAAAACCTTTTTAAAGAATTACAGAAGAACATTGTTATGATATTAGCTATTTCATTTTAAAGTTATACTGTAACTGACCTTTTTTAGTCTTGTTATTAGACGTAAAAGAATGGGCGTAAAGAAAGGAGTGGCAATGTGAAAAAGTATGCAAGCCTTTTGCTCAAATGTATTTCCTTTTCATGTATTCGAATTCATTTTTGTTTAATTATCTTTGCATTACATTCGCACCATGAATTGGTTCTGATTGATCTAGTAATTTTGAAACATGAAGACATCGATATTAAGAAAACGCAGTAATTTTGAGGTACAGGCCGCGCAATTTTCGTGGTTGTTAATTTAACAATCGTGTCCTGCGATTCGTGGTCTCCAAAAGTTACGGTGCAAGGACCGATATACTAGGGAGTCTGCCACCCGTGCGCAAAGACCTAATTTGCCACCCCTCTAGAGAGTTTTTCATACTTTGACTAATGCTTAACATTGACGTTATAAACTCATCTGTCTGTATGAGAGTAAAAAGTAAATCATTAATAAACATTCAAATAGAGACAAAAAAAATTCATCTTCCCCTCTACTTTGTTTTTCTTAAGTGTAAGACTTATTGAACTGAAAACTTAACAAAGACTTAACCTTTTTACAGAATTACAGAATTTTTTTATGATATATGTTATTTTAGATTAAAGTTATTCCGTAACTGACTTTTTTTTTTTTAGTCTTGTTATTAAACGTAAGAAAATAGGCGTAATGAAAGAAGTGGTAATGTGAAAAATATGCAAGACTTTTTTCCAGATGATTTTATTTCATTCTCATATATTCGTATTCAATTTTGCTTCATTATCACTGCATTACATCCACACCATGAATTGGTGGTGACAGATCTCGTAATTTTGAAACATAAAGTCATCGATATTACGGAAAAGCTATAATTTGGAGGAACACCCTAAAGGGGGGCGCTTATCCGGAAGTTAGAACTTGGTACCTTTGGTTTCGTAATCACGTAACATACCACTAGACCAGAATGATCACTTCGGTCCGGAAACTGTTACTGACTTCTATAGATAATACCGCTACAAGCCCTCAATTTTTACGGTTGTCAACTTAATAATCGTGTCCTGTGATTCGTGGACTCCAAAAGTTACGGTATAACCAGGACCGATCCTAGGGAGTCGGCCGCCCGCGTGCAAAGACCTAAAGTGCCACCCCTCTAGAGAATTTTTCATGTTTTGACTAATGCCTAACGTAGACATTATGAACTCATCTACCTGTATAAGAGTAAAAAGTTGATTAAAATGCAAATAGACACAAAAATCACTTCCCCTATTTTGCTTTTCTTAATTGAAAGACTATTATTAAATTGAAAACTTTTAATTTTCCCAAATGCGCTTTAAATTCAAAAATTCCTGTGTCTTAGGTAATATTCACCATATTAGAAGTTTTTGTAAGACAATTTTTGCAACAATCATTTTTGCGGCTTCTTTATTAAATCTTTGTTTATTAAATCTTTGTTAAGTGTCACAGTGCACCGCCTGCGTCACTGATAAGTAAAAAAAACTTTTCCGTTGCAGCGTTGCCAACTCTGCCACGAATTTTGATATCAAATGAATGGTATTTGTAAAGAGTAGATATTAATGAATCAACACACTGTACACTAGCATTCTATTTTTCTTACTGTGCGGTAAATCTAAAAATATATTTATGAATAGTATTTGTTCTATTGGTGGAATAGCAAACGATTAATTTTGTACCTTTTATAATCTGGCAATGTGTAATATTATCTTTGGTAATCTGGCAATATTTTGTAATGTTTTTAGTTGAGTAGAAAGAATAAAGTCACCGATTGACTATGAAAACGCTTGGAGTATTAATTTTATGTAAAACACGTTAGATACTTTGCAAGCTGGGAAATTTGAAGCTTAAGAAACCGGGTAGGTTTCTCGAAAGCACGCAACACTTACATTATGCTATGCTATCGGGAAATCGGGACATATTTTGATTTTTTAATAACTATTCAATATTCAGCATATTTATTCGACTACTAAGTTTTACTTTGAGAAATTCGTAAAATATTTTGATTGATTGATAGAACTATATGCAACCTGCGGTGCCCCTTATTTTGGCAGTCCGTGTACGGTGCACGCACTGCACACTTGCTAGGATCAGACCTTGGTATAAAGAGTCTTTTTGTGTTTAAATTATCAACATAAAAACATGGAATTGGGAAGATTTGTACGCCAAAAAGTAAAGAATTGAATTTTACAAGAATTTAATACTAGGCATGTATGTTGTACGTATCTTGTCCATTGCACCACCACTTTTTAAGAACAAAAATATTGATATCTTCAGAAAGTGAAGTAAAAAGAACATTTACTGTCGTAGATTTATTGATTTGGATATTTAGATATTGGAATACTAACTCATGTAATATTTTCATCGTTTCACTGCGGCTTTTATTTAGAAGATCGTTGTCAATAGCCCAAATGGGATGAAAACACAAATGTAATGCGTATGAGCGCGTTCATCAATTCTAATTTATCAAACCATGTTGTATGATGATTCAAAGAGCCTTAAAAAAGCAGCAGTCCTCCTAATTCATCATAATAGTCATCGATGCAAGCAAGATAAATTATGGACCGATCACACAAACAAGGTTATCATAAATTTATAATAACTATTACTATATTTATAATCAGGGACGTCTTAAGGCCCTGGGCCCTTAAACAAATGTAGGCCCCACCTATGACCTTTAAAAGTAGACAGTACATAGCATGCGTTGTCAAATACTCGTACAAACAAAAACCCGAAACAAATTAATGTGCATGACATACAATCGTACACAAACCAGCTCAACCGACTGCCGTCTTTTGACTGTATCAAAAATGATGGTGTATGCTGGTAGGCCTTGGCCTATATACATGGACGACACTGTGGTGCGGAAGCGCGATATGCTACCACTGGGACTTTTATTTATGTGTATATACAGTTATTTAAGCGTTTTTTTTTAATTCTACTAAAATAAGAGATAGGAAATAAATTATGAAATATAAATTATAATATGTGTAGAAATCAGACCCCGATTTGGCAATTTAAGGAATTTTTCTCTTTTCCCGATTAAAATGAAGGCAAAAAAAACCTTATGTAACAAATAATAAACCCCGAATTAACGAATTATTTCAACAATCGAAATTTTTTTTTATTAGTTTGTGTTAGAAAAAATCGGATTTTTTTTAAATAACATCTTTTTTGTCCGGATCAGAAAAAGATTTTTCTTGTAAGAGGTTAAATATTTCGACAGTAAAGGGTGCAAAGCGTTATTAGACAAAACAGGTGCAGATGAATCATGAGTAACCTATCGTGTGAGTTTCGAATAGAACAGGAAACGCCTTTCTTATCTCATCCCAATCCACAACGCAGGGGATAATTTTATAATTATGTTACATTTGATGACAGATTGCTTATCTGTGCAGCTGAAATTCAGGAAATTGTTGATTTGTCGGTGTAAGTGAATAGATTCTGATGCAAAAAATTATAATGAAATTATTATCAAAAAATTGTTATATTTTCTAATTTTTTACATTGTTTGGAAACTGTGAAAATATACCTTATGCAGAAGGATGTAAAGGACGCAGTATTTTCTTTGCATTAAGTCGAAAAAAGAACCATTTCGAGTCGGGAATCCAAAAGACTTTCAATCATCTAATCAATATTTTAAAATTTCCAATTAACTGGTGGGTATTAATTCATTTTTAGTATTTTTAACTGTCGAATGAAAAGTGCGTAATTTATAACAAAAGATATTTTTTGCATGGAAGCTTATTATAGAATTTCCATAAGATAAGTGCAAAAAATTGGTATTTTGTTTGGACCCCCATAAAACAAACAAAATGTTCGCTCCCGATAAATTTTGGGTCCGTGACTGTACTTCCAAAAATATCACATATTCTTAAGAAATGGAATTTGCACATTCTGACAATTATTAGTTTTTTTTTCTAATTCAAAGTAATAAAATCATTTCAGTGAATAATATAATAATTTTTAAGTAAAAATACAATATATATATATATATATTACTTTGATTATTTTCAAAGGCTTTCAATCTTGTCAAAGGGCCTTGTTTTGACAAGATTGAATGTTCAAAGAAATAAACATCTTTGCTTTCTAGAATTTTGAAAGTATTTTGTTAATTACCATTAATTAATTAATTAGCCACAATTAAAAATATGCATTTTTGCTACAGCACTTCGCTTTAGAAAAAATATGCAAGTACATATTTTTTTTTCATGTAAAATTTTTACTGATGCGGAAATTGAAAAATATATTAAAAGTCAGTAAAATATGACTAAGATTATATCTCACTCTCTAGTAAGTTATATCTTATAGTATAGTTTAAATCAAAAGTAATTTATTTAAATTTATACTATATTTTAAGTAAAATTAAAATATTTCCAGTTTTTTTGGTGTAAAAATATGTGAAATTAGTAGATACCCTATCTCCGGGGTGGGATTAAGTCAAAAGCGGTCGACCGGTGTACCATCATTTTGGCGTGACCGCCTGAAGATTGGCAGTTAGTAATTATAGTGGGTAAATTTAAAATGATGGGAAAACTTTGAGGGGTGGTGGAGCTCACTAAAACACACACAAACAATTTTTGTACAGGAATATATAGGAAGAAGTGCCCTGTTGAGGCACAAACAGAAAAAAATGACACATTAACAGAAACATAAAATGTTCATTGGTAACAAACTCTTCAAAAATGGTTTGTTTTAGTGAGCTCTACCACTCCTTAGTTGGTCTCATCATTTTTGAATCACCTGTATATCGAAATGCTCAAGATTGGCTTGACAGTATACAGATAAAGACTTATAGCTGCAAAAACTAACTTTGGATGTGAATATGTTTTACTTTTTAATGTATTTTGAATTGTTTGATAACAAATGCATCATTTGATACTATCATACATGTGGCTCTTATTGTGTTTATATCTTGCATGTTTTGCTTTAAACACGGTTTAAAAAATGAACGTTTTTTATTTAGTTACATAGGCAAGTACATATTCCATATTTATTATTGTTGTTATAACAAATATTGTAGACCTTTTTCTTAGCTCACCCTACCTACGCCATTGGTGGACCACAACACCTAGAAAAAATAGAAGTAGCCTGGAAAAATCTGCCCACCATGGCCCTAGCTCTGTAACACTCAAAACAGAGTTTCATCAAAATTAGATTTAATTTTAATGTACAATATTTAAGTCTATTTAACAAGCATTGTGTAAAAAAAATTTAAGATTATATTTTGAGTGTGTGTGTGTGAATTACATAGTATATATGAAAGAACATATACATAAAAATAATTTTTGAAAGATTATTTTTTTTAAAAAAAAAATAGATATTTGGACATTAAATGTAGTGTGGAAGTTTTTATTGACAAACTTCATTTCTCGATCTTTATAACAGTTTTATTTCTAAAGTATAATTGTACAAGATCTTAAACAAATACATACATTAAAACAACATTTCTAATTCGGAAATATTGCACAGTGCTTTACTAGTAAGTTCAATTGTTTCCTGTTTAAACACAGTATCACACATAGTACACAATGTGAATGATAAAATTACATACATAAACGCAAAAACACATTGAGATATTTAGGAAAAACTTTTATTCACTGACAACACATAGTCTAATTTCACACTAAGTGATTTGTTTGTCATCTCCAGTTTTATGGCTTTAACAAATTAAGACATATATAATAGATTTTAAATTGATTCTTTTATAAAATAACCATCATAATTCAAAATACTGTTTTTCTTTTCATCAAAATGCATTGAAAAATTATTTCCATAATAATGGTTTGTAATCCACTGACATATTAACTTTCAAAATAAACTTTTATAATATTAAACACAAGTAAAAGATAACTGTATAAATAAAATTTTTGTATGCAGTATATGTAAATAATAAAATATAGGAACATCTTTTCCCATCAAAGTCATTTTTCTTAAAACAAAATTTCATATTGTCTTGTATTTGCAAATATTTTTAAAATCCATTCATGAAATAACTTAAGAATATTTAGAAAACATGCTGGTCCACTTGAATTTCATTTCTATTCTAGTAACAGTTTTTTCTGCAGTTCTATAACACAAAATTTTAAAAAAAATTTTGCAAAAAAAAAGAAAGAGAGAACAACAAAATAATTTATCCATTTGAATACTGTTAGCTATAGCTATTAACATTGAACACATAGTGTATGTCGATTACACATATTCACTATCTGGGTTTTCTGATTAATTAATATCTAGTCAGCAATACAGTAAATATGACATCAAACATCAAGATAGAAAAGTAATGTTCTAAGTTACTGATCCCAAATAAATTTGAATGTCATTAATGAATCAATGATACAGTGAAAAGCTATAACGTTAGATACGAGTTTCATTTAAATAAAGAACAAACTTTCTGTATTGTAATTTTTCCCCTTATTTACTTATAAGAGCTTGTGAAAAAAAAATCCAAAGAAAAATTCAAATATAATTTTTGTTTATGAAAATGAAACGAGATCAACAGGGAAAAACATGAATCCCGATTATTACAAATGAAATTTGTAATATTTGTAAATTAATTTTAATTAAAAGTAGGAAGAAATTACATTGTAAAAGAAAATACATTTTTTTTATAAAGAATATTTTTAAAAGTAAATTTTAGTGTAATGCAGTGTACATGAAAAATTTTCAATCTAATGAATCCTCTTTTTTGATTGTATTTGTTAAAACTGAAAACAATTTCTCAACACAATACCAAAATGATATACAATTTTGTTCAAACCAATATATAAAAACTTTCTACTTGTGTATAAAACACATTGCAAAAAAAATTTTTTTTTAATTATTTCTCAAAGAAATAATTTAAGCAAAAATCCCATTTTTGTAATGAAAAAAAATATATATATATATAATTATTAGTTGATTATGTGTTTCGCAAAAAGTTTACAATTCAAGCCACTTACAAGGTTAGTTTTTTGTACATAATATACTCTTCTGTAAAATTATACTTTAAAAGAAAAAATACAAAATATAAAGCGAGTTATCCAAAAAAAATTTGAAGATATTAGTGAAAGAAGAAAAACAAAGATTTTATACTTAGCAAGAATTTAAAAGAAGCAACTACGAGGAATACACTTTTATTAAGGATTAAGAATGTAAATGATATTTTTATAAAAATCTGTTTAAAATATTGTAAAGCACATTGTAAGTACACTTTTTAATTTTAAAAAACTAAATAAATCACAGTAAAATTTTTGGTATATTCAATTTCTACGTACTTTTTTTTATTCAAATTCATGAACTGAATTATCTACATAAAAAATACTTAATAGTTTTAAAATATAAGGTCTTGATTTTCCAAGGAAACACTTATACATATACAAGTGTAATGCGTACAAACATTAACCAGTATAACAAATGACAGAACAATAACGAAAAAATCACAGATAAAATGGTTTAGTTTACAGATGAGAAAAACCTAAGAACTCTGAAGGCGGATTTCTGTATTTGCCATCATTTCATTGAAGTTATTAGAATCATTCATTGACTCAATGTGGGCAATAACCAAATCTGAATTCTCAGCATGCATTTGTGCCCCCTCTTCCTCTTCTGCAAGCACATTGCAATCAAAAGTGGCAGCAGCACTTGAAATATCTTGTTCAGTCAACTGAACCCCTTCTATTTCAGTAGCTACTTGAGGATTTTCAGTACTCTGGTCGGCAGGCAACACTAGAGCTGTTGTACCGTCTTGTTGTTGAATGGTGAAATAGTATGGCTCGTTCTCCATTTCATGACTAGTTGGCAACTGAATAGTGATAGTTTGTGTGCCATCAGAGGATGTTGTTGCAGATTGAGGTATGTTCACAGTCACACCAGGGGGAAGGTTCATTGTACCCCCATCTTGGCTCATAGCATTGAGACAACTGTAAATTAATTGTGCAGCTGTCATGTTGCCAGGTAAAATGCCTTCTAGTTGCTGTAGAGCATTGTCAGTTAGTTGCATTTGCACTGAAGATTGGTCAGATGCCATGGGTTCTAAATGCATTTCAGTTTCAGTTTGCGGAAGATTATTGGTTACTTGTTCCACATTGTCTGGTACTCTTTTATGATCTGACATATGATTCAGGTAGTTATCTTTACTGACAGACTTAAAAGTACAAAAAGTGCATGAATACAATCCACCCAATCCAGGATGCTTATTTCTCAAATGTGTTTTGTATGAGATTGCCTAAAATAATGTAAAAATAAAAAGCTGAATTAAAAATTTTGGACAATTTAAAAAAATATTAATAACAAACAAGATAAAAAAAATAAGGAAAATAAGAAAAGAAAAAACATTAACTATACAATAATTTTCATACAAAAATAATCCTAATCCATTTATTTTAAAGTCATGGTAGATTGGTTGAATTAAAAACAAAATCCTAAAATGTACTAGGATGAAAAACAAATCTGCACCTAACCATGCTATGAATGTAGATATTGATACTAGATATCATCTTTGTCTATTGTCTGACTCAAAATTATGTCACCTAAGAGTTCTTTTTTTAATATTATCACATAAATTAACCATCTATTTGTTTTGCAATAAGAAAAAATTCCACTAAAACACTATTTTGCACAAAAAAACTATTTTACAGAAAAGCTTCATTAATGAAATATATAACATTCCAGAGATCACTACTAATTTAAACATCAAAAAATCTTATCTTTTTAACAAAATACAAACTTCAGATTGAGAATGTATTTATTAAAAACAAAACTAAAAAATTAGCAAAAATACAAATGCTGTTGTAAAAAAAAACTAAGGCATTTATGAAAATGGTTGAAAAAAATTTCAATCCAAAATTGTACATTTTTAAAATTCCATATATAATTTGAATTATATATTTCATACAAACAGTTTTACATATTCTATATACACATATTTTAAATATTTTATCAGAAGTTAATTAAGATGAATAACATGTTAATTAAGATGATATTCCATCTCTATGTCATTTCAGATAATTTCTAGTTAATCAATAATCAATGATTAATAACTACGCTTTCTACAGAAATAAAAGTCAAAGATTTAATTTCTCAAACGAAAATAAAAAAGTACAATAAGTGAAAGTTTTTTAGCACACCAAATAGATATAAATCATGATTTACTTTAATTTTTTATGCAATATTTATGATAGGAATCTAAATTGTTTTTAACTTAATCTTAGCACATCATTTTGTCTAAAAGGTTCATTAATCATTTAAAAAATGTTAAACATTTTTCTCAAAATAAAAATTTTAAAAAAAAAGGAAGAAAGAAAGAAAGAAAATGCAGGCATTGATATTCAAAATTTTACATTATGTTAAAATAATACAAAATTAATAAATCAAAGTATCAACAGAAATTATAACTATGAAGATAATAAGAACAAGGGGGGGGGGACATGAGAAATAAATGACTTACTTGAATACAAGCATAAGGACAATGAGGACATTTATATGGTTTATCTCCTGTATGTCGCATACGATGCCTCCGCAAAGAATTGTGGTCTCCAGTTCGGTAATCACAATGTTCACAAAGGAAAGGTTTTTCCCCAGTATGCTGTCTCATATGCAATTCTAGCATAGCTTTTCTAGCACTCAGATGGCCACAATATGAACAAATGTATGGCTTTAACTTGCTGTGAACAGCTTGCTGATGCTTTCTTAAGCACTTGGTATCAGAAAATTTACGACCACAGATATCACATTCTTGTTCACTGTACCATCTTTTTTCAGGAAGATTTTTACGATCCAAATGGATAACGATATGGTTGCGAAGTTGGCTTATTTGTTTGAAGCCTTTGCCACAAGTATCACAAACATAAGCTCTTTCGTCACTATGAATTTTCTGAAAAGAAAAATATAATATTTATGATAAATCATACCAAATGTAAAATAAGTACATTACTTCAAGCCCATATAAAAAAATAAAGTTTAATGAATTAGTTCTTTGTAAAAATCCAGCAAAAACAAAGCTTTCTGTGATTGCTGTTAATTATGTATTACAGTTTCATACTAGTTCTTTTTAATTCAAGAACAGAGAGAGCAAATACAAAAAAAAAAAAAAACTAAAGCCGATATAATTTTTAGAACACAAAAAAATACAATATAAATCTTAAATAATAAACATTCATTTGTGTCTAATAGTATTGTGCACAATAAAATTGAATTGAATTAAATTAAATTGAAATTAATTGCCCACATCAATATAATAGTTTTGCATTTAATAGCAAGTTGCATTATACAAGTATTAAAGTTGCATAATATATTGATTCAAGTGATTTTCCATATAATCATTAAATGAATCATTGTTTTTTCTCCTTCCTTCATCATATTAATTCGTTTCTTATACAGTATAAAAAATAAAACAAACTGAATACCTTTAATAATTTTTGTTATTCTTAAGACAGCTGGGAATAAAATTGATAACAATTGACAGCTAGCAAGGATATACAAGGGGTGATCAAATGAAAAGGTACGAAACGATACGGTGGGTACAAATATAAACTTTATTCAAAATATACACCATAGGCCTGAGCACAACGATCCCACTGATAAACAAGCCGCAGGATTCCTTGTTCCCAGAATTCCTGTGGCTGTGACGAGACCCAGTCCTTCATAGTGCCCTTGAGTACGTCGTCCGAGTTGAAGCGCTTTCCTTTCAGGTGTTTCTTCAGTGGACCAAACACATGGAAATAGCAGGGTGACATGTCCGGACTGTAGGACGGATGGTCCAACGTCTCCCATTGGAACTTGTCCAGTTCCATTTGTGTGACTCTGGAGACGTGTGGACGCGCGTCATCATGGAGCAGAACCACACCCTCCGTGAGCAGCCCCGGTCTTTTGTTCTTGATGGACCTGCGTAGGCGTCGGAGTGTCTCACAGTACACATCGGAGTTAATGCTTTTTCTGTGCTCGAGTAATTCTGAGCTAGCATCATTTGGACGCCACTTTTTATAAGAGCCTTTGCTCTCTCCTGCGCATGATACGATCCCAGTCAGAGTCTCCAATGGCATCCCGAGATGTCTCGCTACATTCTCCCTTGGCGGAATATGCAAATATTTAACTGTTTCATTTTTATGTCGTTTCGTACCTTTTCATTTGATCACCCCTTGTAATTTCTGATATTGATTTAGTTCACATAATTAACTATGGAAATAATTTTTAATTTTTTTTATTTTTGCAAAATTACAGACAGAATGTTTTAAAATCCTAGATTTTAAATTTTGTTAAATTCTGACTATTTGTTCTAAATATATTCCAGAGAAAAAAATTGTTAGGAGCCATGCACTAGATTTGTTCATACAAACAATTAGTATTTTTTACTTTTTTGTACATTGGATACATGGAATGATGATTATAAACATATAGACTAATACATATATGTATATATATTAAGTATATTGTACTTATTTACCATAAGTTTTAGAATTGAATTTGGATGGTTGTTTATAACAAGATCAGTCTAAATATTTCTGTAAGTTACGATTTAATTTTTAGTGTGTAACTGCATTTAATACTTTTTTTTTTATTAAAATGTCACTTTGATTATTTTACATTAATTCAGGTATTTTCAGAAAATGGAAACCTTTCTTATGCATTTAGATGAAAGAACAGACATCACCAACTTTGCATAGCTATAGATATTTATGAGATATTTTTAATAATATATTGAGAATAAAACAATTATTTCATGGGCTGTTCACAGGATGTACAGAGCAAGACACCCTTTCAACAGTAAATTATTTTTTTGTTAAAAAATAATATTTAATGAGAAAACTGTAAGTGTAATCAGTGAAGCCCAACTGAAAAAAAGATTTTAAACAAGGATAACAGAATTCTACACGAAATTTGCACTTTGTTTTATCCATTAAAAAGCTATTACAACAAAGACAATGGAACTAGAAATACATTATGTGCTGCATGGTGTTAATAGCATAGTCAATTTTGAAGAACAAGATAACTGAATATAATAGAATCCTTTCAAATAATTGAACAAAATGAGAAGCAACCATGAAAATCCCTTATACCACCAGTGGTGTACACAGACTTCTTTTATAGGAGATATATATTAAAAAGCAGATAAAAACAATGAGATGAAATTTTTATGTTAGAAATTAAAAATCTGTTGGCCTATGGGGGGAAGGTCAATTCAAACTCCACCCTTGTTGGTGTTGAGATAAAATGCTAAAAATAGTTCAAATTGCTTATTTTATTTTATTTTTTTTATCTTTTGGTCAAAGATAAAATAGTTCAAAGTTTGCCTGTTTTTTCAATGATAATAAATGAAGAAAGTAAGGAACAAACAATTCTATCTACACAGAAATTTATACTGAATTTATAGATCTTCCCAGTATTAAAATTGAATTTCAATAGATCCCATTAGCTTAAAATGTAAAAATAGATCCTCGTTCCAATGCAGCTCAAAAATAATTAATTGCCACAAGTGAAAGAATCAATAGAATTCAATTTCAATGAACAATCTCTATAATTAGTAGATGGATTTGAAAGCCAAATATAAAGATTTAGCATTCACAACAATGAATGTTATCTTCCCATTCATTTAACTATATGTGAAGTATCCTTTTCTGAAAAGACAACAATTAAAACCAAATTAAAAATTTAGAACTAGATCTGCCAACTGCATTAACAGTGGGTGCCTCTAAAAAGATTTTTTTTTTAATATAAATGAAATACAACAATTCCAATACTGGCATTAAATTTGAATTAAAAATGTAAATTCATAACTTAATTTAAATCTATGTAGATGGCTCAAAATAATTAAATAAGTAATAAGATTTTTGATTACATAAATGCACAAATATACACAAGCACATACATACACATAGACATATATGAAGGATAAAAAACTTAATTATTTTTAATAAGTATATAGTTAAAAAATTTTGGATGTTTTTGATCAAAGCATTACAATTTTCCATGATCATCTAAAACAGTGGTTCCCAAAATGGTCCCTACAGACTCTCAGGGGGCCCTGATATTATTTAGGTCTGTGGAAAATTAAAATTGATTTGGGGGTCCATGAACAACATGTGCAAGGCTTAATATAAAATGAAGAAAAAAAATTGCCATTTATATTTGTATGGCTATTTAAATAAATAACAATAATTCACTTGGATATTCCTGACTGAGTGTTGAACCATTTTGCACATAAACTAACTCAGATCCCAAACACAAATGAATCCATACTAATACAGGAACATCTTATTAAATTGTCCACAAACGAGGGACTTAAACTAATGTTTGAACAAAAATACCACAAAATTTTGGTTACAAAAACAGATACCAATTTTATATCCTACATTATGGGTTATTGTACAGAAGTGGTTGGCTACTTTCCTGTCTTCCAATTTGGAAGAACCTGGATTCAATGCCGTTATAAAACTCATCACGAAAAAAAAGAAAGAAGCCAATAAAAAAATTAGTGTGCATGGGGATTTGCAGTTGCTACTTACAAACATTAAGATAGACAAATATTCTCAGTAACAACTCAAGTTTATCCAAGTCATTAATTTTTAAAGTTTTATTTTAAAGAAAAGTTATAATTTTAATAAATTATTCTTCAACAATTATTCTTTTTTAAAATTCTTTACTTTTATACTATGTATTTATGTAGCCTTTTCACTTGGAGGTCCTTGGAAAAGTTGACTTGAAAAGGGGGTTCTTGGGTGTTTTGACTATTAAAAGGGGTCAGTGGGCAAGTTTTCACAATAAAAAGGGGTCCATGAGTTTAAAAAGTTTGGGAGCCACTGATCCAAAACATGAAAGAAGAATAAATGAATGTTTGAATTTCATATGATTAAATATATATATATTGAACTGAATTAAACTCAGTGGCACAACAACCCATGAGGGCCAAGGCCTAACTGTGCTTATCTCAGTTTGCATGACCTTAGGCGCTGGGGTACATATATACAGATGTTTTGGTCAAGTGGTCATATACACACACACACACACATATACACACATACCATAAAATCCGGCGTATAATGCTCACTTTTAAAACAAACAATATGATCAATATTTATGGGTGTGGGTTATATTTTGGGTATAAAAATGATAGCTTCAAAATTTTTTAAAAAAAAGACTTCTACAAAGATATAAATACTGCTTATTTAAAAGAAATGTCATACATTATGAACTTAAAGGGTTATTTTTCTAGAATTATTATTTCTTTTCCCTTTCTATACTATTTTTTCAAAATCCTTGGATCATCACTAGAACAAATGGCTTCAAAATATAATCCCATTGTTAATGTACATTGCAGGTTTCTTCGTAAAAAAAGGGTGACGTTATACAGCGAATATACCTCAAAATTAAAAGATGCAACTTGGAAGTATAGGTGCACACTATATGCCGTATTTTATGGTATATAAAATTTGTTTTTTATTTTATTTATGAAAGTGAATGAGAAAACATTACAAACATAATACAAATAAAAGTTATCAAGCAAGATTTTGAAAGTTGAAAAGATTAGAAGTTACAATAAAATATGTTTCGTACATGAATTAACACAAAACCTTTCTAAGATTAAGAAACTAAACTAAAAGAGTCTTATTAATATTTACCCTGTGATTATCAAGTTTGAAGAAGCTAAAAGCTTTGTAAGGACATTCAGTGCATGAATGCAGATCTATATCAATGGTGTGTTCCCTCCATAAATGCATGGCAAGTCCACGCCAATGATCATGTTCTTCCCGACATTCAGGACACATGAATGGTTTTCCAACTGAAGAATGGCTACTGTAGTGATAATTTAAATTGGAATCGGAAGTAAACCTATGACCACATCCACTCCGAGTGCATCTACAGGTTTATAATGGACAAAACCATTATTTACATTACATATAATCCTTGTACCTTAATTTATTTTAAGATATTAAGTGTAATCATTACAAAGCAAATTAAGCAAATATATATTGAAAAAAAATGTAACATTTTAAAAAATTTCCCATCTACAAAAAATTCTGAATCAAATTTTTAAAATACTGAAGGTATGCATTTGATACAAAATGAGCATAAAGTATGTTTTAAATTTGTTGGTTAAATGAAACAAACATAAAAATCAAACCTACACATTATGATATTCAACATAGAATAAAATAAAACTGCTACAATACGGATCTCTTGATATATAAAAAGGTACTTAAATAAAACTCAATCCAGCGCATACAAGTATGATTTTTGAAATAAATTTTAAATTATTTCACTCTTACAATTATTTTGGTGTGTTACAATAAATTTAAAACTAGCAAATAGAAATGCTTGGAATGCGAATGTTTGAGCAAGAATTTCGATACAATATTATCACTGTGACTACACAAAATACTCACTTTTACCTGTCCCCCAAATTGAATAGGGTTTTTATAATAATTCTTTCAACCTTATAATTTATGTAATTTATCCAATAACTTGGCTTTGATATATCTTGTCCTTCATAATCATTTTGGACAGCCAACACAGCAGCAAAACAATCAATTATAACGATTTACTGCAATTTTTACTTGTCATAATGAATATTGATTCCTAACTAAAATTATATGTTTAATCAAAGAAAAAATGTGGAAAAGTTTGATCTAATACTGCAATTTAAAGGTTAGTGATGCTGTGCAAAAGGGGTTCAACTAGTTTTGGGCAGATAATGTATTTTCAGAGTTGTCTAAAAACATTTCTCAAAGAGTGGAAAATGTACCCAAGAATATAAAAAGGTTTTTGGGGAGTACATGAATGGCTCAGAAAAGCCACCAGTATTAAAAAAAATTCAACAATTATTTTTTTAATGAAATAACCTTGTGTTTGTAAAAATGAAAGGGACTCGCATCAAACCTTAAAAAGAAATAGGATAACCATTCTTAATTACTTCAAAGGTAATTGCATATAAGTAAAAACAAGAATGAGGTCCTTCAAAGTAGTGATTTCTTTGGAATAGGAGTTACCTATAAGCAACTATACCATTCAAAATTGTGATCTACAAGATTTTCTAAAAAGGAGGAGATCCAACAAAATGCATTTTTCCTCTGCAATGAGCAAGAAATAACTGTGATGCCAACTCTGATATTTCAAGTACCAATATCACAAATAACCTTAGAAATTCTAAACATTATTTGCCTTATTCCGTTATAATTTGATACAATTTGTAATAATGCTTTTGTTATACGTTCTTCCAACAAAAAAAAAAGTTCTGGCACTAAATGCTTAGCAAAGTAAAGTTTTTGCATAAATAATTAAAAAATTAACCGATAAACTCTAGTAATGCCATTAAAATGAAATGTCAAGGAGAAGGGGGGGGGGAAACAAAGACATAGTAGAAGTAAAAAATTTAGTACAATTAATGTTTTTAAAAGGTTTAAATAATAAAATGTATTTATGCACATTAACAGATTTTCTATGCTCCTTCATTCCTATGTAAATTAAATTGTATACAATATTAACTGGTTCACACAGAATTTGTATTAAAAAAAATCTACACACTAAGAAATAAGTGATGTTTCCATTTTATAAAACATATACACTATTATGCAGAAAAAAAAACAGCGAAATACTTGATAAAAATTTTCCAGGAAATTGATTTGAAGATAATGAATAATTTTAAATTAGAACAATAATTCAAACAAAAAGTGTTTTTGAGTGACAGAGAAAGTAAGAAACTACTCTTAATGCTTTATGATTTTGAAACACAGAATATTTTATGCCATTATAAAGTATTAATATATTTTGTTACTTGTTAAAAAGTTTATTCCCTGACACTTTTTACTACTTTAAAAATGATAAATACTATAATACAATTTGAAAAACATGCATGCAATACAAATACAAAATTATGTATTGTGTTAATATTTATATTACAATAGTTCATAACTATTTTCACAATCTATTTACAAATTCAACAACTTGCAACAATAATGAAATCTAACTTCAGATCTTATACATTTTTTAACAACAGTAAGAGAAAAATAAAAAATTCATAATCGGACACTTTTGTTCCATTTCAAGGGTATAATATATTTACCTAAATGCTCGGTCATTCACATAGCCAGTCCTCAGTTTTCTTTTAATACAGCAATCTAATTCATCCTCCAGGTTTTTGAATAAAGCATTTCTTTTCTTTTTAGTAGTCTCCTTTGGAATAGTTTCTTTTTTAATTTGATTCTTTGGTTGATTTACGTCATCCTTACATCGACGTTTTCTTGGTCGGCCATGTAGTTTTTTAGTTGATTTCTCATTATCCTGTGCAAGTTTTAAATTATGATCCTAAAAAAAAATAATTCATTGTCATTTACAAAAGATCAATTGTTTTTCTTTAAAAGGAAATTGTATGTAATATATAAGCAAATCTTGGGTTCTATCAACATAGAAACTACTAGATATTAAAAAATAATGCAGCAATGTCAAACATTTACAAACAGATTGTTTTAACTAAATGAAATTTTCACTTACCAAATGGGAACTAATAAGAATATTTTTAAAAATACAACCATAAAAATATAAAAAGGAGAGAAATCTTTAACTTTTTACACTTTTCTCTTAAATTTAGAAATGAAGTTTAATTTAATCAAAAAGAAATTATACATTTTTAATACAGCCTAAAATTTTAAAAAATAAAGCTTTCTTGCATACCCAAACTTTAATATACACTGTTGAAATTCAAAAATAATATTTATAATTCCTAGTGTGTGCGAGAACATAGCTGTAATGAATTCCACTAAATAAATACATACTACTGTGCAAAATCTATTATTTTTATTTTTGGAAATGCAATTATAAGAGTAGATCAACTGAAGGATGTGGTATTATTGTAAGAAACTACTGAATGCTTAAAATTAAAATGAATATGAAACAGCATTTATCTATTTATTTTCATGAAAACGGAAGTAAATATACTTGATAAATTACTTTAGGTGAAGGTAAGAAATCAGCTTTGCCTATTTTGAGTTCAAAAGACAATATGAATGATGATTTAAATGTTCATTAGAAATTTTAGATTTAAATTATGTGTTTAGGAATACTTTTATGCTTTACTTAATATTGCAAATATAGAATAATTATAAGTTCAGATATAGAAATACCAATTGACAAATAAATGATATTCAAACTGAATTGAACATAGGTATTCTTCAAAACCTATGCAAAAACAATAATTTTAAGCATACAGTTCATAAACCTATATAAAATAAATTCATTTGTGTGTGTATCCTTTTGTGTATTGGCTTTAGAAATCTAATCATTATTTATCAAAATGTACTAAGTTACGGAATTTTATCAGTTTGAAGAAGGAAAGGTTTTGTTAAACATAATTATATTTTTGTTTCAACTATTGGTCTATAAAATATGCAACCATCTTTTCAAGAAATATTTTTTTAAAAATTGTGTTACAAGGAAAATGAAATAAAAAATGTACTTCCACACCCACAAATACTACATTTAGTAGATTTCTTGGGTACTTGTATATTATCGCAACCTACTGGTAACATTATATGAAACAAAGCACACAATCGCCAATTCTGCGCATATGACATGAAAAATTTGGGATTGCTAACTCGGCGAGTTATCGAATGTTGGTGATTGTTGTGATAATATGTAAATACCCATTGCTTGATATTAAAAAAATGATTTGTATAGTGAGCAATACAACTAATTAAACATTAATGCACTTGAATTTGGCAGGGATTATTTTATTACCTTTAGTTATGATGATGTAGAACTTACTTATGGATAATATCATAATGGACAATGTGATATCATTAACTGTAAACACTACTACATATTCATTAGGCAATAATGATGCAGGGAGAAAATAAGCCTCCATCTTGCTGAAAAAATCATTTATGTAAATCTTGAGTTTTGTAACAAATTAAACCATTTTCTTCTTAATGACCACAATTTTGAATAAACGTGTAAATTACAACATAAACATTAAAACTGACTGAAAATTGAGAAAAAAAATTACTTACAATGCCATGAAAGAAAGAAAATGACAGTTCACTATAACTGACAAAGGTAAGATTTCTGGATTGCAATTGTTAGATTAGAAATTAAAATCAAATTTGAAATGTGTAAATTTACCATTAGGAGCAAAAACTGTTAAATAAAATTTAAAATCATCCACAATTAGCTTCTGTGAGTGAGTTAATATTAATGTCAAACTGTTCAGCTACATGAGGGCTTTAACAATTAGTTTTGTGGGAGTTTCTTTCCTCGCCTCGTAAAATCACACTCAGTTTAAAGGAGTTAGGCCAATGAAGTTTTACATTTGTACTTTGATATGTTTATCCACTCAAGTTTTTCATATATAGTTGTTTTCTAAACTTATTCCAGCACTAAAACAGTTCGTCAAAAGCACTAAAAAGTTAAGAATTGATCCATCAATATTTATCTACTGAATATATTCAATGGCACTTTCTGCCACATCACATTTTGGAAGAATTTGAAAAGCTGCAGTATAGTCGGCAAATTTCCATCTAAAGAGAACCGGAAACCAGAAATTAATGCACAAATTTTGAAAATGCTTTCATTACAAATCTGAATTCATGACTTCTGAGTACTGTACAAGATCATCTGTGGGCTTTCAGCACTGAGCCTTGAATACTGAACTTATCCATTATAAACACTTAATGCACATTCAAACATTATAAACACTTAATGCACATAAACCTTTGTTACAATGCTGAAAATTGACTAAAAAGCTATTTCAACAATTTTGAAAAAAATACTTTAAAGATTAAATTTTGGCTCTTCAATATTTTGAATGATTTAAAGTACAATTAGATATTTAAGTTCATGGGTGCTAAAATCAAATGTTCCCTTAGATGGAAATTAAGTACAACAATTTAAACGTTTCCAAGTATGGATCAAAGAATCAGAGCTGTGAATCTGAATACTGTTACTGGAACTTACATAGAGACCATAGCGTTTTGCTATTAAGGAATAATGAAAGTTTTCAGTATTAAGGGTTTATGTACATATCATTTATTGCATTAAGGTTTCTTTTTATCTGCTTTGGTTATGTACAATAATTTTTTAGTTCTATTGATTGCATTATATTAATATTACTATTCATTTTTTTATTTTTAGCTTTCCTCTTGGTAATAATTAATTGCAAATAATTTAATAATGTTCAGTTGAATTTATTTTTTGTTTCATTATTTATGTATTTTTTTTAAACAATGTCTTAAAGTAGCCAAAAAAAAAATTTGAAAAGCAAACAGCAACTTAAATAAAATAATTTTTTTCTTCTTAAAACGAGAAAAGAACACTGTCACTGCAGTGAAATCTGTTAAATAAAGAAAATACAATTGGCTGTGTGAGAAGGCTTATTATTTTTATTTCTGAAAACATTTGTGTACATGCGATGATGCGATACATCAAAATCAGAAGTCCAAATCTGTCTATATTGCAAGACTGCAAGCAACAAATACATCATTATGAGCACTAAAATATGATTTCTTATTATATAAGGTGAAGAGCTAACCATTGTTACCATACTAAAAAGCAACAATCACACAAATATACAAAAATGAACAATATAAGTTTCAAGAATTACAAAACAAAAGAAAAAACACAATTTTTTGCCTTTTAACATTTTATAGATTTCTTTGAATAAAAAATACTACTTAAAAAAAATTCCTTTACATTTTTATGTAATACAACCTGTGCAAAAATTAAATGTCATGATAATTTTTAAGACTGGGGTATGCATCAAATATAACAACAAAAAAAAACTATTATGAAAAATATTATTTAAATGCCTCTGTTCCTCTAGTACAGGCATGTCAAACACGCGGCCCGCTAATACATGGGTTGCGGCCCGCGGAGACATTTTATAAAATTTTAAATATAATCTTTAATGATTTTTTCTTATTTTAAAATTTATTTCTATAAACTTTTTTTTAAAAAAAATTACTACATATTAACCTGTTATTTATTCTTGGTTTAAAAAAAAAACCTTTTTAAATATAGAAATAACTATTATTATTTTTTTTAAATATTTTATTATTTTTTTCATTTAATATTTTACTATAATATATTAATTCTTATTAAATTCTTAAATGCATTCATGCATATCATTCACTAGAGTGTGTGCCACTTCTATTTCTCTTTGAATTGTACAATCAGGGAGAGGCGAATAGTGTGACGTCAGATGCCGTTGAAATTTCATTTTTTTTTAGTGAATGTTAACGTCGAGCTGTTCAGCTACTCAAAGACGTTTGGCCACGAACCTCGTAATATTGCACCATGGTCAAGCGACGAGGACGATACCTGAGCTCACACCTCCCTCTTCTAACTTCCACACCACAACTGCGAAAGGGCATTTGAACCTCGACATATTTAACGTGCATCGGCCCAGTCTGCATTGCTGATCTTCAGCAGTGTAAGGCTCGAACTCATGACTCGAATCAGTTACCTAAATTTGTTAAACACAATGCAACTGCAGTCAATCTATATATTGTCATTTTTAATGGAAGCACAGATCAAAACCATTTACTGAAGAAAAATTTATTAGTGAATTCTTAAAGCTGAGGACTAACCGTTTTTGCTCGAATTTAATCTGAAACTTTTTTTCCAATGTTAATGTTACTGAAAATTGGGTGCGGCTTAGAATCGAAGGGGGAGAAATTTCTTGGATGGGGTATGGGCTCTAAGTCAATTATGGGTTCCCCCGTATGTAATTTTTGTAATATAAAAAAATAAATAATTTACTTATTATTTCTCCTTTTAAATTTATTTTAATTTCGCAAAATTTGATATCGTTAAACCATTTAATACTATTTTTCATTTTTTCACAATAACTTGTTGAGAATTTGAGGTGCGGCTTAGTTTCGAAAAAATTTGGTATTATGTCCAGCACGAGTAAAATCAAATTTAAAGTGTAATTTTTTAAGTTGAAATTCTATAACCAGCAGAAATGATGAAATATTTAAGAGTTATAGTTGAGTCGATTTATGTATTAGGCATAATACACGTTTTTGATACACTTTTGGGAATCTTGATAAAGTGTAAGTTATCCTTGGAAAAGGTGATTCGTGTCTTGCAACTTATAGAGCACTTACCATGTTTAGGATTACTAAAGGAGCTGCCTGATTAAAAGAAACAGGCAAACAGCATGGTAATAGTAATTTTGAACATTTTCATTGTATTATTCCATAGCAAGTACTGTTCTTGGGCATGTACTTGGATATACTGAATATATTTTAAAATAGTCAGTAAAATTGCAAACTAAATTCGAGCATGTAGATTTTGGCACCGTCGATTTGAATCATTTCTGGAAGATATAGAATGTGAATTTATCGGTCAAACATATTATACGAAAGTTCAATGAATTTTGATTCATGAAGTGTTAAAACGATTTTTTAAATAACTTGATGATATAATTTCCTAGGAAACAAAAATTCTGAAAGTGCTGAGTTAAAAATGATCATTGGGTAAAGCACCTGGCTTTCTCTATTGATATTACAAGTCAATCTTTTTCTACAATGCTATTTGATAATATTAACGCTCTCAAACAAAAATTATTATTGAAAAATGTTTACAAACCGAGAGAACTTGTCTTGCTTTGAACGCTTTCAAAAAAATCTATTGATTAAATGCCTTAAATTAAAATTTACATTCTCACCAAAATTACATTAAAATTTTAATATCTCACCAAATTAAATGGTTAGAAATGGAATTCGATCGAGTATTTTCTGATATTAAATATTTTGAATTAGTATTTCGTTTTTTAACTTCACCTCTATCTATCGATATTGTAATTGTTGAAGAAAAGTTACGAATGGAATTAATTGAATTCTATTGCTATTCTTTGCTGAAGCAAAAATGTTTTGAAGTGAAAACTTAAAATGTTATCATTTGTTACGCGTATAACGGCTAAGCTCGGAAGCACTTATCTATGCAAGCAACTATTTTCTTTAACGAAAAATAACAAAAATTCAGAAAGGTCGAGATTAAATGATCAACATTTATCATTATTTTTTAAAAATTATATCGGCTTAATATGTTCCACCAAATGACTTGCTTTGAGTGGGGGGAAAACGATGTCAAATATTTTCTAAAATTAACATTAAATTATGTTTTATATAATAAGTTTTGCTTTTGTTTTTTTATAAGACAATATAAAACATGTATAGTTTAAAAAATAAAATGAAATATCAAACGATTATGTGTGTATAATATATAATACATTGAATTTTATAAATACACTAGCCGTTACCCTCCCGCTTCGCTGGGTAATTCATGATGTTTTATAAATATATCTGTTTATATTCTGACAGACAGACAGACAAAAATTTTAAAAATTGTTTTTTTGTTATGAGTACCGTATATACTTTTAGTGCATTAAGTAAAAAGCTGCTAATTTGAAATTACAAACAGACACTTCAATTTTACTTATTTGTATAGATATAGATTGGGATTATAATAACTATTGTTTAAATGTGACTAAAAAATGTAAATAAAAAAAAGAAAGGATTAAAACTAACCGTAAAACTTATCAATTTTTTGTTTCTTGCAATGCTTTTTGCTTATGAAGCCTTGATTTATTATTTTTAAAAGTGCATCCGAAACAGCCGATGCTCTACTTAACTGAACAGTGAGATAACTATCATAAAAAAAATTATGGCACGTGTCAGCGTATTATGTGCGCGTAACACTATTATGTCTCATGAAGAGCATCGGTTGCCAGTAACCAAAACAACGACTTCATTAGCTCAGCTTGGCGTTCAATTTGGCATTCAGTTTCACGTTCACCCGTATAGTTTCCGTTCCCGTAAGAATACGGAAATAAAATATAGCCTATGTTACTCCCCGTTAATGTAGCTTTCCATTAGTGAAAGAATTTTTAAAATCGCACCAGCCGTTTCCGAGATTAGCCGGAACAAACAGACAGACAGACAAAAATTTTAAAAATTGTTTTTTTTGTTATGAGTATCATATATACTTTTAGTGCATTAAGTAAAAAGCTGCTAATTTGAAATTACAAACAGACACTTCAATTTTATTTATTTGTATAGATAATATAATAATTCGAAAATCTTGTTTTTTTATTAATTTTTTTAACATTGAAAACATGCGGCCCTCAACTTAATATAAAATAGTTCATGTGGCTCGTGATACCAAATGAGTTTGACATGTCTGCTCTAGTAGAATATATATGAAATTTATTTGAAATTATATAAAACAAAATTGTGTATTTCAGTAATACATAAACACAAGAAGAAAATTTTTAGACACATACATGAAATAGATAACTTTTAATCATACTCTTAGGGGGGGGGAGAGAAGAATAAATGTTTGTGCTTACATTTACCATGTGCTGTTTACATTCATCCAAAGAAGCAAACCCATCACTACATTGCCCACACAGAAAAATATGTCTTTCATTCAAAGCAGAAATTGGTGAACTAGACCTCTCATTATCTTCTTCTAATGTACGTCTGATAACTGTGACTGATTCTTGAGCAGTTTCTTCAGAGGTTATTTTAGTTGGATCACTGTCTAAGGTAACTTTTTCACAAGTGGTATTAAGTTTCGAATCTATGACAGATTCATCATTTTCTCTATTATCCAAGCATTCTATATAGGATTAAAAAGTAATAAATAGCATTTCATTGCTGATATTTGATGATCTAGTAAAATTTTTATGTCTATTAAATACGACATCAAATATTTAAGCTTTAATTTAAAAATCTGAAACATATTTGGGATATTCAATTAAAAAAATGGATATAATTACACATAAATTTTAATTTAACTGTACAGAACATTAATTTTTAAGTATAAGAGAACCAAACTGTTAAATAATGCTACTAAAATTAGAATTAAAAAAGATACCTAAAACAGACACCATAAAATCTAGCGAATAATCCGCGCTTTGATTTATGGGTGCATATTATATGCTGGGTATAAAAATAAGATCTTTAAACATAAAAAAGATGAGCATGGAAAAAATTAAGACTTCTACATATATCCAAATACAGTTTATTTAAAAGAAATGACATTCCATGTTAACTTAATAGGTAGCAGTTCTAGAAGTATAACTATTTTTTTCTAAAGCTTGGAATAAATTAAATTCAGTGGTGCAACAGCCCATGAGGGCCAAGGAATACTGTGCACATATCAGTATGCATGACCATTGGACGACGAGGTAAATGAGCATATGTCCCAATCGGGTGGTCAGTCTGAAAAGAAACCCCAGTATTTACTCTCCAAGCAAGCTTGGTACTCAGTTATCGACCTACTGAAGGGATGAAAGGCTCAGTTGACCTTGCCCAGCCCGAGGACAGACCCTCAAACCTGTGTGGAAGCACAACACACGCTACCACTCGGCCACCAGGCCTTCAAAGCTTGGAATAATACCTCAAATAAATGACTTCCAAATACAAGAGTATAGCACACTTATATTTCAAGTTCCTTCATAAAAAAAGAGGGTGTTGTGATGTATGTGTGTCCCCCTTTGAGACATCTGGGACTTGCTTCCCACGGCCGGATCAGTTTTTAGAAGAATGATGACCCACACGTGCAAAAACATCAGCAGTCGCTAATATACTGCGACGGACGTGTCTTAATTAGCCCCTGCAACCTTTGACCCGAGGGGAGGCATTTCGCCGCCACCGGATGTGGGGTGTGAAAGGGGACGTGTGAAGGACGGAACCGCGGAGACCGCAGAGGGCCGTGAGAGAAAGAAGTGGACAGCGGAAACTGGCAGTGAACGGACACCAACAAAATCCGTCCCTCGCAAAATTATTTTGAACTCTAAAATCATCTCATAGTGCAAAATTGTATATTAATGTAAATAATAGCTGTGACTTAATAAAACTAAATTATTATACTTCAAACACGCTACCATTATTGAATCAAACGTCACAGCATCAACGAAAGTGGTGGCAGCGCAGAGGATTAAAAAAATAATAGAGATTACGGACCCGTGAGAGGAGGTGATTTGGTGATTCTGGTTTATTACGGGCGCTCTGCAAACCACACGTAGAAAAAACAACTTGGATACCCGAGCTTGGAAATAAGGATAAAACTATCCTTCAGAGAAAAGAAAAAACAACTTGGACGACTGAGCTTGGAAATAAGGATAAGCTATCCTTTAATGAAAAGAAAAAGCAACTCTCAGAAGGCCGAGATTTGATAGTGGATAAGCTATCCCATCAATGAAGAAAATATCGTTTTGTGTGTAGTGAAAATTGAAATCATCTTTAAATCAAGAAATGTCGACCGGATCTTCGGTATTCCCAAGTTCCAGCAGATAGTACTTCAAAAGGGGTGAGTACTGTTATATTTCTTGAGTTGTATTAGTTGCTTGCTAAAATTTCTACTACAAATTTTGAGATACTTAAGTGTTTTTTCTTGCATGGGAACAATGTTATTGTGGTTCTAGAGAATTGTAAATACGAGTATTGTGTGCAAATTTTAGCTTAAGATTTATTGTGTTTTTAAGTTTCTTGATAGTTTTGATTATTTTACAGTGTTAAAATTTTTCTTTGTTTGTTTCTGTGTTTGCATGGGACCAGTGTTATTGTGATACTAGAGAGTAGTAAATATTGTGTGAATTTTAACAAATATATTGTGCTGATATTCTTCGAAAATGGCTTTTCTCGGAAAAGGGAAAAAGCAAGATATGTTGTTACTCGTAGAGGAATTAGGGGTAGATGTCACAACAAACATGACTGTCCCTAACATCAAAACCGCAATCACTAACAGTGAGGGTTACGAAGAGGAATTCGTAAAAAATCTATTTGAAACTATTATTGCAAATAGAAAAATTTAAGAGGAAAGGGAGAGAGAAGAGACCTTGAGATTAGCGGAGCACGCATTGAAAGAGAAGGAATTACAATTAAAATTTGATCAAGAAAGATTTAAAATAGAATCCGGACATAGTGTAAATGATGAATCAACCGGCTGTATAAATCCCCGTTCTGTAACCTCGAATGTAAATTTAAGAAAATAAATCCCAGATTTTAATCTAAATCAGTCAGATATTAGTTTGTATTTGGTGATTTTTGAGCGTCAGGCTAAAAGGGCTTTAATTGAAAAAACAGACTGGGTAGGGCATTTATTAGGTTTGTTACCTTTGGATATCGTGCAGTTCATTGCTCGCGAACCGGAGGAACAAGCAGAAAATTATGACTATTAAAAAACTATTACTTAAACGATTTAAGTTAAGTCCGGAGGTCTTTCGCCAGAGATTTGTTCAAAACCAAAAGAAATCGGATAGTACCTGGAAAGACTTCACCTTTGAAATTACTAACTATTTAGAGGAGTGGCTAATCGGCCTAGAAATTGTGTCGTTTGAGGACCTTAAAGATTTAATGGTTGTCGACCAACTAAAAAAACGCGCATATGCTAGTATGAGAGAACATTTCTTAGATGATTGGGTGAACCTCCAATCATCTACTCAAATAGCAGAACTCTTTGACAACTACGAGGATGTCCAGGAAAATAAATTCAAAAACCGCGGATAAATTCAGTAGGAACGAGAGAAATTTGACCACCTCTGGGTTTAAGGAGAAGAAGACTAGGTTCGGGGAAATTCCCCCCAAAGCAGTGGTTTTTCTTCCTGAGGGTGATAGGGGGAGAGTATTCGAAAGACGCGTGATACAAAAATGTTTCCATTGCAACCTGCCCGGACATATAAAGGCGGCATGCCCGAAATTAAACTGAGTCTCTCAATAATATTGAAGGAAATAGGAACTCGGATTTTCTTAATTCATATATAACAAAGAGCTCTGTGAATGGTCAAGAAATAGATATACTTAGGGATACGGGAGCTACAATAGATTTGGTGTGTGCTAAATACATTAATTCTTCTTCCTTCTCCGGTGAAGAGGTCTGGGTAAAACAACCGTTAAGCTCAGAATTGGTTTGCTTACCTTTGGCGGTCGTGGAAATTTCCGGAAACTTCGGAACGGTGCAAACTAAAGCAACAGTTTGTGGTAATCATTTAAATCAACACGGTTGGTATTTGATTGGAAACAAAACGGCTGAACTAATAAAAGAAAATTTAGGCTATGATTTTCTTTCAGTTGAGGTAGTCAATGCTGTTCAGACAAGGTCTCAAACCATAGTGGCTAGAAAAGAAATAGAGTTAAATAGCTGTAGCGATAGGAAAGGGGAAGATGAGACTATAATTGTTTCTCTGGAGGCAGAGGATCAAATTTTAATCCCTGAACTGCAGGAATATGTTCCGGAGTTAGAGCTGCTAAAAGTTACTCGAGATGAGTTAATTGAAGCTCAAAAAAATAGCGAGGATATTAAATCATTGTACAAACAGGCAGTCAGTCAGGTGCAGGCAACAAATAAGGCTTATTCTCTAGAAAACGGGTTACTCGTCAAAAAACGCAAGGATAAGTTAGGTAATGTGGCTAAATTAATAGTAGTGCCAGAAAGGTTCCGTGAGCAAATTAAATCGTTGTGTCATGAAGGAACCTCTGCACATCTGGGGGTTACGAAAACTAATTAAATATCTTTAGTCGTATGGGTTTTCCACGGGAAATACAATGTGACCAGGGTACTTCCTTTACTAGTGCTCTGACTACCGAGTTTTTTGAAAGATTCGGAATACTTGTCCGGCATAGTTCTGTGTATCATCCTCAGAGTAACCCTATTGAGCGATTTCATCGAACATTGAAACGACTCTTGCGAGTCTTATGTTTAGAGGCAGGCTCCGAATGGGACAAACATCTTCCGTCTATTCTTTTAGTGTTGCGAACTGTGACTCACGAGAGTACAGGGAGTATACACCGTCAGAGTTGGTGTATGGGAAAAATTTGCGGACTCCAGAAACATTAGTAATGGAACATTGGATGGAACCAGAAGAAGAAAATGATCTTGTCACTGAATATGTGTTTAAGTTAATTAATAGATTAAAAAGGTGACAGGAGGTAGCTATAGATAAAATGGAAGAGATGCAAATTAAGAGGAAAACTTGGTATGATAAGAATGCAGTAAAACGCGAATATAAGGATGGAGATTTAGCACTGGTTTTGGCTACATCTCGAGCGAATAAATTAGCAGTACAGTGGATAGGTCCCGGGACGGTTTTAAATAAAATTTCCGAAACGAACTATTTGGTAGAAATTCCCCGCAGACGAGAAACCTCTCAAATCTAACATATAAATATGCTAAAACCGTATTATAAAAGGCCGGAACATGTTAACTTAATAATTACCGATGACGCACACCAATCTCTCGCAGACCAGGATTTAGAAATCCCATATTTAGAAAACAATTCCATCGTTTATGATTTCGAGGATGTCATCCAGGCTAGCGAGTTAAACAAATGTCTCCAAGGCACACAAATCAATCAGCTGCGCCAATTACTAAATAAACAGTCTAAATGTTTCTCAAACGATCCCGGTTTAACTAATCTGGTTGTACACGAGATCCAGTTGGTTAATGATAAGCCAATTAGAACGAAGCCGTACCGAATGTCGCGTTGACAAAATGAAATTTTAAAAACAAAATTAATCGAATGCTAAAATTAGGAATCATTGAGGTAGGAGAATCGGATTATATGTCCCCTATGATTTTAGTTGAGGTACCTGGCAAGGATCCTTGACCTTGTGTCGATTATCGGAAATTAAATGGAATTATAAGAACGGAGTACTTTCCTCTACCCAATATCGAAGAACGCGTAAAACAGGTCTCCTCCGCTAAATTTATTACCATTTTAGATTTATCTAAAGGATATTGGCAAATTCCTCTGAGTAAAACTGCACAACGATATGCAGCTTTTTGTACTAGTTTTGGTACTTACAGACCCCTAAGAATGAGTTTCGGATTAAAGAATGCTCCATATTTCTTCAGTAAACTCATTGCGGAATTACAAAACGGTCTAGAGCATTTCGTTGTCCCTTATCTAGACGATATCACTATCTTTTCGGATACGTGGGAGTCACACCTTAAACATGTGGAAATAGTCCTACAAAGAATCAGGAGATCTCAATTAACAATAAAACCCTCGAAATGTAAGTTTGCACAACAGAATGTCAAATTCTTAGGTCATGTGGTGGGTCAGGGGTTTCGCACTCCTTCCGAGGTCAATGTTCAATCTGTTCTTGAGTTCCCTACCCCCGTACAAAAACACATATACGAGCGTTCCTTGGTTTAGCGGGGTACTACAGTAGATATATAAATCAGTTCTCGGTAATAGCTGTGCCTTTGACAGATGCACAAAAGGGGAAGGCAAGACACGGGGAGGTTAATTGGACAACCGACTGTGAAAACGCATTCCGAGATTTAAAAAAGAAGCTAACTGATAAGCCCGTCTTGTACTCGCCAAATTTTGAGCGGGAGCTTATCATTCAAACAGACGCCTTTGACTATGGCATGGGGGTGGTGTTAACTCAATTAAATGACCAAGGAGAGGAGCACCCAATCCTTTATCTGAGTAAAAAACTTTCAGATGTTGAGAAACGTTATTGTACGACCGAGAAGGAATGTGCTAGTATTGTGTTCGCAATTAAAAGGTTACATTATTATTTAGATGGAAATTCATTTTTAGTTATGACCAACCACAACCCTTTAGTATGGTTAAATAAAAACGTTAGTTCTAACCCTAGATTAATGTGATGGACTTTGGCATTGCAACCATATAATTTTAGAATTGTACATCGATCGGGTAAAAGTCATAAAAATGCAGATAGTCTCAGCAGATCAACGATCGATGATTAGGAAATGATAGTCATGTTTGTTTGTTGTGATTATTAGTTGTGGAATATTGTTAATTGTAAATAGTTAATAAATGGTATCAATCATGTGTATTTGCTAATGATTAGTAATTGTCGGTAAATAATGTTTCTTACTAATACTGAAATTAATTTTGAATGGATATGTATGTTAAAAGGATCCACACATGGATTGTAATAATATTAAATTGCTTAATATGTGTTCTACCTTGGGTTTATTATGGATCTGTCTTATTATTCATTAGTATTACCCGTTAATGAGAATATTGTGAAGAATGTTTTATGTGTAAGATGGTACCTTAAGCATATTATAGCAACATATTTTTTATTATGATTTTAATAAGTACTGTGTATGAGTGTTTAAGATTTTAATGATATGAATACTTCTTATATTGGTAATGATTATTCTTTCGTGATTAGCATTTGTGTAAGTTCCCTTGCAAGAACACTCACTCGCGGCAAGAATTTCGAATTTAATTGCACGTTTATTAGATTTAATTACAACTCAGAAATATGGTAGTACTTATTCAAGGGAATATTTTCCCTGTGTGTCCGACAACTCCAAAGGTCAGTCACCTCGGTTACCATCATTTGCCCTGAACTTTTCTTTACGAAAAGTCTGAAAGAGGGTAGGAGAAGCTGTGACGTATGTGCGTCCTTCTTTGAGACATCTGGCTTCCCACGGCCTGATCAGTTTTTAGAAGAATGATGACCACACATGCAAAAACACCTGCAGTCGCTAATATACTGTGACAGACGTGTCTTAATTAGCCCCTGCAACCTTTGACCCGAGGGGAGGCATTTCGCCACCACCGGATGTGGGGTGTGAAAGGGGACGCGCGAAGGACGGAACCACGGAGACCCGTGAGAGAAAGAAGTGGACAGCGGAAACTGGCAGTGAACGGACACCAACAAAATCCCTCCCTCACAAAATTATTTTGAACTCTAAAATCATCTCATAGTGCAAAATTGTATATTAATGTAAATAATAGCTGTGACTTAATTAAACTAAATTATTATACTTCAAACACGCTACCATTATTGAATCAAACGTCACAGTGTGCATTATGCGACGAATATACCTAAGAATTAAAAATTGCAGCTTGAAAGTATAGGTGAGCGTTATATGCTGAATTTTACAGTAATTAATAAAGAATTAAAATAAAATTAATATTCTGTACAGTCAAATTAAAGTTTATATTATGTGTGATTATACATTTTTTTAATGAATATCCTAAATATGTTTCAGATATCTTAGGTATCAGAAAAATTCTTGTTACAAAAATTTATGCAAAAATCAATTTTAGAAAGAAAATATGTATATAATATTATTTCAAAGCATACAATTAGCTGTTTCTTTCTAGCCTATCTCAGTAACAATAATTTTAACATGACAAAAATGTATATGCTAAAACATATTTATGGCACAACACAAATAAAACGAAACTCTGAACAAAACTGGCAAGATTTTGATTGATATATACTTCCTAATTTGATAGTTATAACAGTCAAAATTTCAAAAGATTGACAACTTTAAAAACTATGTCTTGCGTAATTTTTTAAAAACATTTTGCAATGTAGAAAAAATAAAAAGAAAAGTTTGATTTATTAATGAAATCCAGTAACATAAGTAATAAAACTGATGAAATTAAAATGACTTGAATTTAAGAAACAAGAACATTCACAATTGTATGGAATTATTCCAATTATTTCAAGGAGAAAGGAGAAAAGTATTTTCATAAATTTACAAAATTTAGGAAATGCATGAAATTAACTGTACTTTCAAATATTTGTTTTCATCTTAAGTTAAGAAAAATATTGTTTTTTTCCCATTACTTAATAAAAATAAAGCCCATGAAATCAAGATGCTTAATGTAATAAAATTCAGCAGTTGATCTAAAAATATTTTTTGATTTATTTAAGAAGGATAAGGGGGAAAAATAGCAAAAAAGAAAAGATAAATGAACTATTATAAAATATATTGAAAAAGATATGTTATGCAATGAATAGATGCAGAATCTACTATATACAAATGATATATATTGCCTAAAAATTTTAATATTTATTACTTAGCAAATATTTTAGAACCACATTTTTTTTTTTTGGAGACTTTGTCTGCCCAAAGAGCATTTTAGGGGCTTAGAATTACTCTTCTGATATTCATTAAATATTTTCAGGTGTGCATATAAAAAGAGTTTCTTTTAACATAGTATTTCTTTCAAAGCTTTTGATGGATAGAGCAGAAAGAATTTTTAGTATATTGACAGATAAATTCTTTATATTTAAAAGGAGTTTTGAAAAATAATAAGAGAAATGAAGGATTTTTAAAGAAAGAATATTTTTTCCATGCTTCTTAAAAACAAGTAATTATATTTACCTAATCAAGGTTAGCTTCATTATCAATTAAAATTTATGCAAACACATGTTAAAAAAATACTGAGATAAGAAATATAACTTAAACATACAAAAGTATAACTTTACTTTAATCAAAGCCAGAAAAATAGTTATTTTTGCAAAAATTTGTGTTCTTTTTGTAAAGATTTCACAAAATTATCATCCAAAATTAAGTTTTGTTTCGAAAATCTTATTTTGAAATCAAACTGCAGTGAGTAAACTCTACAATAATAAAATGAGAAAATGAACAAATTCAAACAATTTTATAACCAATCTATAGGAATAAAAAAATTAAATGATTTAATTATAACTGGCAAATAGAATCTGTCATTTTTCATTAAAAACTATGAAGATAGCAGATATTTGATTAATCAATCACACTAATAACAAGAACAGAAAAGAGAGGAATAAAAGCAAATGGCACTGACATTGTGCCCTCAAGTACCAAAGAAAGTCAGCAAAGAATAGGCAACTACGTATAATTAATAAGTGCCAAATATTCTATTCTTTCAAGCAAGCAGATGTGCACCTAAGCTTCCAAATTTTGGAATAAAAGAATATCTCCAGAGTACAAATAAAGAAATTCAAATAGGCAAAAATATAAACTTGATACTGATATTTTCTAAAAAATACTGTTCAAAATTACCCATAATTTAGAATCAAAGTATGCTTTAAGAAACTATGTTTTTAAAATTTTTTAATTTTGAAGTAATTAACAAATACTAACCAGATTTTGCTTGATTATCAGATTTAAGTACCCCCATAGAATTCTTTTCTTTGATGTGGCAATATCGAATATGAGACATCAAACCGGACTTCCAAGGACATGAAAATCGGCAAAACTTGCATTTGTAAGTTGTTACAACATCCATAAAATCCTCCAACCTACTCACAGAAGTAAGAGAATCAATATCAGGTTGAGATATTAAGATTTCATGCTCCATAGAGTTCTCCTCATTCATCACAACTGATTTATCTTCAATCAGCAGATCATTTTCCTGCTGTTCTAAATAACTACTTTCTTCTGGCTGTTCTTTGTTTGGAAAGTGTACTGTGTATACAGCTGTATCATTATCTAAAAAATTGACAAAATAGGTTTGTTTATAGAACTGAGGTCTTGTTTCTCTGTCATATACACTAATACAAAACACTGTAACACTGAATGTATTCTATTGTGCATCACCACAGATTTATTTTTTTAACCACCTTTGAATATACTCTAAGCTTAACAAGCTGTATATTCTATGAGTGCCTGACCCTGAAATCATGATTTAGTAGATTTAAAACCAGGCTAAACTAAGATTTGAATAATGAAGGAAACAAGATTGATACTTAGGGATATTTAGTTGTATTTTAAGATGCCACATAAACAAGAACAAAAAAATATATTTAAGGTATTGAGTTATTAAATTCATATAAGTAATCAAAAACTCAATACCTTAAGTTTCAAAATAAATTTGCTACTTTGTAATTAATTTCATTTTGAGAATAAAAACAAACTGTAATTATAGAAATAAAATAAAAATATAAAAACATGTTTAAAAATAAATAAAACAATTAAGTTTTTTTTAAGTGTTTAATTTTCATTTAAAATATAGTATGATAAGTTTAAACTGAAATATATTACAACATAAAAAATAATAAAAGGAAAGAAAAATCCTTTAAAACAATATTTTATAACTTTTTTCGAATGGCCAAATATTTTTACATTAGATAAACTACATGTCTTATTATAATAAATACACTATACATTCTGGAATATTTATGAAGACAAAATTGACAAAACAGTTTATTAAATTAACAGAACTAGAAATATAAGGTGCATTTAAGGCATATATATGAGCTTTTCTAATTACTTCCGACTTACTTCTTAAAATCCAACTATATTTTTGACAAATAAAGTTGTTAGCAATAAAAATAATGTTTCTAATGACTTGTGACCAATTTAGAATTTTTAATGAAAAATACAGATACTACAAACAAAAATAAAACATTTCCTTGCCTTCCCATCCTCCCCCCCCCTCTTACTTAACACATTTCTAAATTTAATTCACACACACATATTTCCCTTGATATATAATTATTCCCTTCATTTTAACAAATAAGAACACTTTTATTGAAAAAAAAAGTTAAAAACAAGGTTCAGTTTATTTCAACAATATCAAAACTTTGTTTAGTACAATGATCAAACAGACAGAAACCATAAATTTAAAATAAATACCCTAAATACCATGCAAACATTTTTCCTGTGTGCACAGATTTTAAGAGATCAAATTCATTAAAAACAGAAGCACCTTCATCTATTTATTACAAATCATAGAAATCCCCTTATGTTTTATATAGAATCTGCAAATGTTTTGATAAAATGTGCAAATACTTTTATACTTTCAATTTTTTCTATATTATCAGAAAATAACATATATATATATTATATATATATATATAAAGATGTATTCTCAAGTTTTGGATTTATTGAATTTAAATGCAAATGAAAACAGACAAAATAAATGCTTATGTATATAATTATACATAAAGTGCATTTGAATCCATCAAAAGCTTTACCAGAAATTCCATTTTAAAAAGCAACATTATATAAATTACACATTTCATTGGACTGATTTAGAAGAAAATCATCTTTTAGGGAACAAAATTATAAAAATGATTATTGAAAATTATAGTAGAACATCTGAAATTAGCTTCGTCCACATATTCTGTGCATACAAAGTATACATGAGATGTTGCCTAAAAATTCTTGGAATTTGAAAGATACACAAGAACCAATTATAGAACTACGTCCCACTACTAGGGGGAGTATTAGCTGTCCTTTGGCAGCATGCCAAATGATGAAGCAATTTAAAAGATATACAGTCAAAAGCAGAAAATCTGTTGGCAGTAGTGTTCTGAACATACGCAATTTTCATAATGGCATCAATTGATAAGGGATTAAATTATTATAAATTGAGCCCTAAGTTAGAATGAAAACTATCAAATGTTATTCAAAATCATTTGGTGAAGAATCTTTGATATAAATCAAAGACTTTTGAATAGTTTAAATAATTTTAGCTGTTTAAAAAACTTTTGTGGAGGTTTAAATATTTGAAGATGGGACGAGCATTCAGTTTGTTATCTACTTAGTAATTACTCCAGAAAATATTGCTTTAGAATTTATAAAATCATCTATCAAGGAAAACAAGTTATCTACAATGTAGCTAGGTGACAAAAGCAAATGTCACTGGTATCTTATGCAATGTATTAATTAGATTTAGCAACATGCAACTTTTCATGTGTTCCAAGACAAAAATTAAGCAGAAGAGCAATTGACTTGGCATCCCAAAAGAAATTCCAAGATGAAAAGCAAGAGTTCTTTAAGTATTTATTATAGACTTCAATATGTGCTTTCATTTATGACTGAAAGTTGTAAACAAATGCCAATTTGAAAGAGACAAATTTTTGAATAAAAATATAAACTTTTTAATAATGTTTTCTGAAATTCTTAGATAGTACCTTGTGTAGATATCAAGAGAGATAAGTTTCTTGAGACACACCTGATTATTTTAAAGAGGAAACAAATTTCCTAATATTGATCTTTTCCCATAGATTATATAACCATAGACTGATTCAAAATTTTAACTCATCCTTAATTTGGCAGAAATGATAATACTACTCTATATTAAGTAAAAGGTAGACTTTATACCTTTAATATCTGCATCTTATTCCTTTACTTTTATCCCTGTTTAAATTTTATTATCTTCAATGAATTTATAACAATATGAAGGAACTGTCCAAATAGAAATAATCTCATCTAACAGAGAATAAAAACCCATAGTCTCACTTCTTTCAGAAAAAATGATTAGGCCATGAGAGAAATTAATACATATACTGATTGTCAGGACATAAAAGTTTTATATTATTTTTCAACAGAAAAAAAGTAATGTATATGTTAGTGAACACAATAAATCAAGCTCCATATTTTTTTGGACATTTGATTTTAAGGCAAATAGCTAACTTACCCAGATTCTAACATTAGTTTTTTTTGGGAGGGGGGGGGGGGTATTTATAATTTTCATAAAATTGATGTAAAGAGTCAAACATATTTACCTGTTTCCTGAGTATCTTCTTCACTTTTTATGCGAATTGCTGCATCATCACTTGTAATTATTTCTCCTTCAGCCCTATTATCGTTTTCATTCTCAACTAAAGGCTGCGAAACAATGAAAGTTAGTGGTAGAGATTCTCCATTAACAGTAGTTATAGTGGCAGTAGTACATCCATCAGCCAATAGTATATTTTTATCCAAGCATATTGCATCAACATACTCTACATTTGGCTCTTGTAAATTAATGCTCGTCTCCATAGCTTTTAGGAAAAATTCCTCAGCTTTCATCAACTATAAAATAAAGATAGTTGCATTTTTAATTTTTAAGGGAAAAAGAATTTACATAGGTAATTTAAGAAGTAAAATTGCACTTGCCAAGAATGAGATGGCATTTCAATGAAAATCGCTTTTCAAGAAATTGAAGGAAGTGAAATATTTTTTCGTGTAAAAAAATATCGCAAAAAAAAACAACAAGCATTTAACAAAATACTAAGTTAATTAGAGTACATTTTATTTCCGTAGATTTGTAGATATGCATGTATTTAATAAAAATTAATGAAAGAAAAACATTTAGAAAATGAAATTTAAAAACTTGAGTATTATCCCAATAATTGTCAAAACTCAAGAAAACTTGCCAAGCTGGCAACCCATATTCCATGTGTGTCGTATACGCTGAATTAGCAATCACATGCTTCATTTCATACAATGTCGCCAATAGGTTGCAATAATACGCAAGAAGGGTAATATTTTAAGCAAAAGGCTCAATTGCATTAATACCAAACTATTCACAATGGGGGGGGGTGACAAAGTATCATAAATTAAGTTAAAAAACAATATGTACCTTTCTTAATACTTTATATATTTATTACAATCCATCAATTAGCGGCATATTGGGGGGGGGCATTATGGGGGGACCAGGACTCTAGAGGGCCAAAGTCTGACTGAAAGCTAGTACACCTCCTTTGTAAGATCTGGTTTGGGGCACAAAACCTGACTTTGCAGGGGGCCCTAATATTCTCCATTACACAACTGCCATCAATATCTTTTTATCATTAGCATATTTTTTATTAATTTTTTTTCTTGAAATTTATTCAAATGAACTTTATTGGTGCATCATAAAGTGGTAATTAAATACAGAGCAAAAACTTAGAGGTAATTAAATAAAAAAAACTTCTGGCCACAAATTCTCAACACTTATCCAGTTTAACATACAACAAATAAAATTACAAATGTTACTCATGTTTGAAAATTAAATATAAACAAATAATAATTTACACAATCAATTTTAAATTAAATAGAAATTATGATACTAATATTAAGAATTTCTTTGAGAAATCATGTCAGCAGAAGAAATAAATTGAATGCAGAAAAATAAGTATTTATATTTTTCTTAAAAACTGACTTTTTATGAGAATACAACAGATAAACAAAATCATACCCAGAGGGAACATACAGAAAGAGTTATCCAGAAAAGTGCACATTTCAAGAATTTACTATTTATTTCTAGGAATGTTTGATAGATCTTGTCACAAATTATAAACCAATATTTCAAGTAAAACCCAATTTTCCTGTGGTGTTAACAAATAAATGCACACTAATAAATCTGTCTACAGAGCACGAAAAATAAACAGTTCTTCCACAGGCACTATGAAGATTATACATACTAAAATGCAAAAAAAAACCAAGAAAAAATAATTTCTCGCTAAAATACGTGTGATAAAGCATCTGGCTCATCAATGTGTACAAAAATAAATGACAGAATTCGGTAAGGCAGTGAGAAAATAATGCCTTGACATCTCAGTCATGTCTATGATTGCTACATCATTGATAAGTTTATAGAATAAATTAATGGCGGCCACACATGGGACAATTTCCCGTGGAGGCGAGGATTGTTGTCTTTAGAAAAACTTTAATCACATACACATATACTTTTTAAAAAAAAGACTATTGAGGATAGTATAGCGGAAAAGTAACTTAGCGGTAATAATCTAGTTTCGAGGCTACTTTGCCAAAATTTACTTACAGGGTAAGAGATTATTATCTTTTTCGTCTGCAACAGCTTTTTTAAGCACCGTCTTGTTATGCACTACATATGAATTTCAAAAATAAAATTTGTATAAATTGTAGCAATTTTTTTTGTAATGATTCCGATCAGGAATTATTTACTAATTTTATTTCAATAAATATGAAAATTTCGGGACATTAGCGACAACCTCGAACCACTACAATATGACAAATCTAGCCACCATTATGATACACATGACGTCACTGCCTGCACAGAACTATATCTTATTGCCATCGTAAGTTCATAATTTAATTTTTATTTTGCATGGACACAGTTCAAGAGGACATATACAAAAGTTGAAGAACATTTTATTTCTGTGATGAGAATAATTTAAAATTTCATGAATTTATAGAAACTTCAATGCAGAAACACAATTACAGGATCTGGCAGGAGTTTTATAGTTCTTAGTTAAAAGCAAATAACATCTGAGTTTAAAAGAATGTCTTCACATGGGATTTTTGTTGAAAATTTTTACATATTTGTTGTGGAGAAATAGGAAAGAATAAAATGATATATTACCAAGATGTATTGACAGTAAAAAAACGTGATCAATGATAAAAATTTTATGTACATATATTTTTAAACTAAATATATATAAATATAGATGTTGTTTTTAATGCCACCTGTCTGACGGTGTCAGATCGAAGCCTACGAAATTCATTGCGGCAAAGGGCTGGAGATTTACACCTGTCGTTAGCCTGTTGAACCCTGTACAGTACGATTATGGCTTGGTTCCACCCCAATTTTGAGAGCGAGCATCCGGGTGGTGGTCTCTCTTCCCCTTCCACCAACCTCAGAAGACTTAGGAGTCCACAAAAGTTAAGATTACCCCCATGTGGCAAAGGCAATATACATTGACAAATATCCATGTCTTCTCCGGAATTTGAACCCAGGCCCAACGACACAGCAGTCAGTGTCACTAGCCACTATACCATCTGGGAGGGTGGCAAATATAGATTATGTATATCTATATATATAAAGGAGAAAAGCGACTGACTGACTGACTGACTGACTAATCACGAAATCTCTGGAACTATTCAACCTACAGACTTGAAATTTGGTAGACATGTTCCTTTGATAGAGTAGACATCAGCTAAGAAAGGATTTTCCGAAATTCGAAACACAAGGGGCGTTACGGGGGGTTAAGCGCTTTAATAATAATTGTTTCCATGTTTAAACTACTTGATGTAAAATCTTGAAATTGGGTAAGCGGATTCCTTTCAGAGAGTAGAGATCCGCTACAAAATGAGTTTGCTGAAAATCGACCCCAAGTGGCGTTGCAGGGGCTTAGGGGGCGTTATAGATAATTATTTCCATTTTTAAACTATTTGACGCACTGTCTTTAAATTTGATATATATAGATTCCTTTCGTAGAATAATGATCAGTTACAAAACGGGTTTTGTGAAAACAGACTTCTAAGTGGCGTTGCGGGGGATTAAGAGGCGAAATAGATAAATATACCCGTTTTTAAACTACTTCACCTACCTGCTTGAAATTGGTAGGTAAGTTTCTTTCCTAGAATAAATATCCTCGACAAAATGGGTTTTGAGAAAATTGACCCCCAAGGGGTGTTGCGGGGCGGGAGATTTAAGGGCCTTATAAATTCCTATTTTTAAGTTATTAGACGTACAGTCTTGAAACTTAGTAAGCAGATTCCTCTCATAGGGTAGAGATACGCTAAAAATGGGTTTCGTGAAAATTGCCCCCAAGTGGCGTTGAGGGGACTTAAGGGGCGTTATAGATAATTTTTTCCATTTTTAAACAATTAGACGCACAGTCTTTATATTTGATAAAGAGATTTCTTTCATAGCGTAGAGATCAGCTATAAGAAGGTTTTGTGAAAACAGACCTCTAAGTGGCGTTTCAGGGGAATAAGTGGCGTAAGAGATAAATATGTTCGTTTTTAAACTATTTGACCTACCTGCTTGAAAATTGGTAGGAATGTTTCTTTCATTGAGTAAATATCCGCTACAAAACGGGTTTGGAGAAAATTGACCCCCAAGGGGTGTTGCGGCGGGTTAAGGGCAGATATAAATAATTATTTCTTTTTTTTAAACTATTAGACTTACAGTCTTGAAATTTGGTTAGCAGATTCCTCTCATAGGATAGAAATACACTGCAAAATGTGTTTTGTGAAAATCGACCCCTAGGTGGTGTTGCGGGGGTTCAAGGGGCGTTATTGATAATTTGTTTGCATTTTTAATTAATTGGACGCACAGTCTTCAAATTTTGCTAAGCAGATTCCTTTCATAGAGTGCAATTCCCCTACAAAATGGGTTTTGTGAAAACAGACCCAGAAGTGGCGTTGCGGGGGCTCAAGTGGCGTTATAAACAATTATCCCCATTTTTAAACTGTTAGACGTACAGTCTTGAAATTTGATAAGCAGATTCCTTTCGTAAAGTAGAGAACCGCTGCAAAATGGGTTTCGCGAATATCAACTACCAAGTTTAATTTCGGGAGATTAAGAGGCGTAATCGATAAATATTTCTATTTTTAAACTACTTGATCATTCTGCTTGAAAATTGGTAGGCATGTTCCTTTCATGAAATAGAGTTCCTCTAAAAAAGAGTAAAATGAAAATTGACCCCCAAAGTTGTTTGCGAGGGGTCAAGAGGAGTTACAGAAAAAAATTCCTGTTTTTAATTGTTAGACCCATATACTTGAAATTTGTTAAGCATGTTTCTTTTGTTGAATAGGGATCCACTAAGAATAAATTTTAAGCAAATCAAGTTCTGGGGGGTTGCAGGGGGTTACTGGGACGTATTGACAAAAAAAATTACTTTTTTCGAGCTACAAGGACTATAATAATGAAATTTGGTTTGCATTTTTCTTTTATTGAATTGAAATCCGCTAAGAGCGGTAATTTTGGAAAATGGCTCTCAACGGGATTACGGTGATATTTATAGTAAAACTTTTGCTTTTTTCTGTTGGATTTAGACTTGAAATTTGGCTTGCATGTTCAATTTACGGAGTAGAGATCCACCGAAAATTGGTTTTGCGGGAATCCACTTGGTTTTTGAGTTACGAAAGAGCAAACATCATTCTATGCTTCAATTTGAGAGATTTTTAGAAAATACAAATTAGATGAGTTCTGCCCTTTTTTTTAATCAACAGGTGACAGTTACAGGTATAAGTATATTTTTCAATTCAATCGAATTCTTAATGCTAGGACTTAGATATCAATAATTTATACATATATATAAGCAGTAAAAATTTATAAAATATCATGAAATACCCAGCGAAGTGGGCGGGTAACAGCTAGTACAATTATAAGTCAACATCTGAAGTGAATGATTTTAAAAGGACAATAAAAAACTTTCAGTGTCCAAAAACGAATGAAGAGTAGTACAAAAAATTTTCAGGTTAAGTTCTAAAAGAGTTTTCACACTTAATTTCATTCCACAAGAATTATTTTAATAACTTTTACAGAAATACAGACTTACAGACGTTTAACAATATCAACAATATCAGATTTCCTCCCTCTTTCAAACTAATTTCTTTTGTTGTTGTTTCGTTGATTTTATTCCATAATAGGGATATAAACATTCCTGATACAATGTGAATGGCACATACAGCCTCTAGCTTCCTTTGTTTTGACATACTACCCAGGTAAACATGATTCAAATAGAATAATTGTAATTACTCTCTCTCTCTCTCTCTGTTGATACTCATGAACCATAATTTATTAGATCTTTCCCTATTTAGAAACAATTCTTGATGCAGAGGAAGCTTATCGATTGGTCTTTTTAAAATATATTTAACAGTTCTAGGAGTTATTACTCTTATATAAATCATTCCTTATGACTCACTATCCTTTCCTGGATTCATTTCCAAACAATATCCTCCTTAATAATAAAAATTAGTGCTGGAAGATTTACATTTCATTCTGCTTTTCAGTGTACTTAAATAATCTACTCTATCCAAAATCCAAATTTTTTTGTTCAGTATATCAATGGGAACACAGAGAACGTTCCTCATCATTGATATGCTCAGTGAATGGAATATCTTCATCAATGGGAATATGAGAAGGGGTTAAATCATTCAGACCAGTGGTTCCTAAAGTGGTCCATATAGACCCCCAGGGGTTTATGATGACCTGCAAGGGGTCCACACCAGGAAAAAAATAATTTGGGGGTCTATGAGGTGCAAATGGGGTTCTAAAATATTGCCTCTCATTAAACTAGAACTTAACTTTAATCTTTAAAAAGAATTTGATCTAGTGGAAACCAGATTTTACTAATTAAACTGATTAATTTACTAAATTTAGAGAAGTGAATTTATGGTTACTAGGTGATAGCATAAATTTTAAGAAGACAAGGGCCATTTCAGCATTTATTTCTAGAATTAAATTAAAGAAGTATAATATTGGACGGCGCGAATTTTCTCAATTTGTCACAGACAATCTGTCAGGACATTTTTACCTACGTTCAACATTTAAATGCCCTTTACTCAGATTTTGAAACTAGGTCTGAGATTGCGTTTTTCATAGTAATAGAACAGTAAACAATGAATTCATATAGTTACCTTGAAAAAAAATATCAAATTACAATAGGAACTTATCAGAATAGGGCCTAACGATCTTAAAATAAAATTTAGAAACGGATGTCAAAGCAATTTTGGCGAATTATGGAATATCATAAGAAAATTTGTAATTGCTTTACCTAGAGAGTTTCATTGAATTTGACAATTTTAAAAAAAGAAGAAGAGAAGGTGGACTGGACAGTTACCAACTAAGGAGATTTAAGGTTAAACCTAACTAGATTGTGATATTAAATATTGAAGACTTGTTATTGAGGCACCAGATTCATCCCTCTCATTAAAACATTTGTTTGTTGTTCAGTTATTTTATATAAAAGTTATTTTATGTATAAAGTTGATTTATTATAATTTAAGTTTTAACATGTCTTTCTTAAGTTTTAAACGCTATACTTTACTACAGTTAAAAATTTAATTATTTTAAAGTAAGTAGTAGTAACAGCTGACAGAAAGGCATTTAAGTTGATAAATTTGTAAAAACTGATTAATAGTTAAGCAGGGATATAGCCGAAACCGAAAAACATGACAAGAGGTCTATGAGACAAAAAAGTTTGGGAACTTCTGATTTAGACTGTCTGAATCACTTTCACAGTCCAAAGTGGCTAAATGTCCTGAGTTGTCCCTATATTTAAGCTAACAAAGTGCTAAATTATTCAAAAGTTAAATTTGTGTTACAAATCATTCTTTTGTAATGAAATTTAACATTCTTAACTCCTGCTACCCATAATCCTCCTAAATGAGGACTCAATGGAGGGCTAAAATCAGTATCAGTCGTATCAATGATACGGGCCACCCAAGCTACAGGTGTCGCAACATGTGTGAGCAAAAAATCACAAAATGTTAATGCCCTGCATCAAAATTCCTTAGGGACTCTTTTTTGGGGGCCCCCAAAGAATTTTCATGCAGGGCCCGCTCAGGATTAGATACGCAAGTGGCTAAAATGCCACTTTATTTTCCCTTGGGATAAAAAAAATAATAGAAGTATTCATTTTAACTAAGTTTTGAAACAAAATTAAATATTTTTGATAGTTCTCTCCTATTTCCAACAAAATTGATACCATTAGTACTATAAACTCACTTAGGTACTCTTCTAGTTCAAAAACGCCTCAATGAGACAGAAGTAAGATAGCCAAAAGAAGTAAGATAGCCTTTTCAGCTATAAATGTAGAGCTTTGGTAGAAAAGATAGCCAAAAAGAGCAATATATACCTTAGTCGTTCTAGCTTCTTTAACTTTATATCTTAAAATATAGATAAGTCCAGCAAAACCTTAGCTATAAATACACTCTATAACAGGGGTGGGCAGACTTTTTCAGGGTACGGACTACTAATTTTTCAAGGTGTTGCGGTCCACCCAGTAATATAGGTTTAGTGAGCTAAGAGAAAGTCTACAATACAGTTGGACCTCCATTTTACGAGCGTCTATCTTGCGAATATCTCTATTTAGCGAACTTTTTCCTGTAACCAAGAACATTTTACGATTTTCTTCGTAAAATAATCTCCAGATAGCGAAGTGTAATTTTTATTTAACGAAATTTTCTCTTATGATTCAATTTTATTTTTGGCCCCTTCGTGTATTTAAAATATTTCTGGACCTTCACATGATAAAATGATTATTAGGTTTTAGTGAAGGCGGTCACCTCAAAATGTCTTGGTGGCCCAATGGTAGATCGAGATCGACTTAATGCCCACCCCGGCTCTATAACAACAACAACAACAACAAACGACGCACCAAGAAGGAGTTGCTCGATTGTAATGAAATTTCGTATGCAAAGACATTTGTACCAGACATGCAAATGATTACAATTTAGTGTCCGATGAATGAATAGTAGGAGCCACAGCGCATTTGAACTACGCACTCAGCAGGTGTCTGTAAGAAGCGATTCTTAATCTGACGGTCAAAATCTCTTTTGCTTTGCGATTTACGATAACTTTCAACGATTTAAAAAATGCCTCGCCGCAGGATTCGAGCTCATTACGAGGAACTGTCCGAGTTTGAAAGAGGTTGTATCATTGGACTGAAAGAGGCAGGTTGCGCAAATCGGAGAATCGCTCATCGTATGGGTCGAAACGATGCGGCCATCAGAAGATGCTGGCAAGAATGGGTGGACAACGTCAGATTTTAGAGTCATGTTGGTAGCAGTCGACCTAGGGCCACAGGAGATCGAGAGGACAGATTGATTGTCAGATCTGCAGTCACAGCACCTGATTCAACGTTATCAACCATCAGACCCCCGACGACCAGCGACACACGCACGAGTGTCCACCATGACCATTCACAGACGGCTGTTAGAGCGAAATTTACGCTCGTACTGACTATTATGCCATCTGCCACTCACGCTTGCACATTGCGGAGCCAGATTACAGTGGTGCTTGGATCGAACAGGTTAGAATCATGCTGACTGGTGATGTAAAGTGTTTAACGATGAATCCCGCTTCCAACTGTGTCCTGACGATCGTAGAAGAAGTGTTTGGAGACGACCAGGGCAGCGGGTCAATCCTGCTCGCCACACAGGCCCTCAATCAGAAGTTATTGTCTGGGGTGTAATTTCTTTGGACAACTGGGCCCTTTTGGTCGTCATTAGAGACGCACTTACAGCAAAGGGGTATGTCGTTGACATTCTGAGAATTGTTTTGCTACAGTTCCCTTTGCAGTAATCTGGCCTTTTCTTCAGCAAGATAATGCCACACCACATACAACACGTATTACTATGAACTGTCTTACAGCTTGTCAATCACTTCCTTGATCAAGTAGATCGCCAGATCTCTGTCCAATCGAGCCTGTATGGGATATGATAGGAAAGCGACTGCATCTACCAAGGTTTGTTGATGACTTAATTCGACAATTAGAGCAAATTTGGAAAGAAATACCGCAGGATACCATTAGGATGCTTTATCACTCTATGCCACGTCGTGTGGCAAACTTGCATCTAGGCTAGAGAGGTAGGTAAACACCTTATTGCATTGCTTCTCAAAATTTAATATTTGCGACCAATATTCAATCATTATTTTATACTGCGCCCCCCTCCCTCCATACAATAACAATCTATTGAATTCAACAATACTATACTTTAATGCTGAAGCTGCAATACGATTTTAAGCCATTAAGGGCAATCGGCACATCTAAACGTCTCGCTTAGCCAAAGTGTTAATTGCCACGGACGTATATATAGTCTTTCCGAAGTACAATCTTTTCTGAGTACTGCTATTTATAAAATTATTCCGAAGACTTTGGAATGCAATAGAAAGTTCTTGACAGCGTTTACAAAAGATTTACTTATTTTAGATGATTTGTTTATTTCTTTTATCCCCTCCCCCCAATACATCCCATACGCACACTTACGTAGAAAACGGTAGCATAGGGGGCCGAATCACACGTATCTTTTAATCCGAAGTGAAGGAATTAATTTTAAATTGCACAAATTATCAAGGTATAAGTGTTAATTTTGTGTATAATTTTATATATTACGAGCCCTTGAAGCCATGACAATTATTAAACTTGTTCTTAACTTAGTATTGCTAAATTAACTATAAAACATATTGCGCAGTACTAATACATTTATAAGTGTTTTTATTAGTGTAAATGGGTATTTATTTTTTATAATGTCAGAATGTATTTTGTATGTTTACTTTCAGTAAATTAATGATTTTTTAAAATAAACTTTTGTTTTCAACATTTCAATAGGTTCGCGCCACCTTCGTAGAGTTATCACGCCCCCCCCCCTTTGGGGGGGGGGAGTGCCCCACAGTTTGAGAGACGCTGCCTTATTGAGCTCGTTACTTTGTAACTATGTAACTCTGAAATAAATCATTCTATTTTTCTGAAATTTTAATCATTTTCTATTCTGTACATAATATTTCTACCCATCAATTTTTATCTCTATCAAAGAGCTTGTTCTTGGTGTGTCGTTTTTTTTTCGTTATAAAGTGTAAAAGATGGTATATTGTGAATGCATCTATGAGATCATCCATGAAATGTTGGGATGCAGTTGTTCTCTTTCTACAACATATAATAGATTTATAAATAAACTTTTTTTGCTTTCCTATTAACATCAATAATCCTATAAGTTTGTATTAGAATACCTAATAACAAATTATAATCAGCACGCAAATATAAAATCTGAAACACAAATTAAGAATTAAATGACTGATCTTATGCTCATTTGGATAATTGTTAGGATGCTTTCCACCATACTGAAGTATCCAATCGACTTTCTACCCATCTTTGTGGATAAAAGGATATAGAGCTGGCAGTACTCATTTTTTTTCCTAAAGGCTTATTTTCTTTAATGCAATATACAATATTTCCTCTCTGAAAAACAAATTTTGATTGTAAGAGAAAATCCTGTTACCATCCTGTCTTTTTTCATGTATAGTTAAAAAAAGGAAAATTACTTTTTTTTACTTTTGGAATCCAGATTTGATTTTAAATTTGAGCTGTATTTTGACATTTTGGGATAAATTTAGTACAAAAATATCAAAAAATTTCGTTTATGATGAAAATTTAAAATAAAGAATCAACAAAATCACAATTGACGGACACATGGATATTAAAAATGGTCCGTTTTTTCCCCTTCATTATTAGAGCAGACTGATTATCTTGTTGGATTGCTTAGACCTAGAGTCTATCCTATATAGTAAATCATTGAGGGCTTTCCCACCATATAAAAAATTCAAGAGGTTTTTCTGGAAGTAAACCTCTGAGTACAATGTAAGTTGGATTTATCATAGTTTGCACGTAATGCTAACTGTCTACTAGAATGAAGTTCACAGAATTTCGGATGTTCTATTAGCAATTCCTTGGATGAGAATGTAGACAAGATTACACTGCTTGAGAATCAGTACATACACTCATGTCCATAAATTATAGATAATGAAGTTCAAGCAAAGAAAGAGACAGAAGCAAAACAAATTTGACTTATTTGTGAAGTCTATTTATTAAACAAAAGGTAAAGAGCAAAAAAGATGCTATATGTTTGACATACTTAATAAAAATTGCGATTTTTACTTCCTGGAGCAAATTTTAAAAGAGAACCTATTTATACAAAAAACAGTATAACATGGCTAGTATGATGGTTAATACAGAGTATGTCTCCCGGACGATGCAATACAGGCCTTACAACGCCTACGCATGCTGAGTATCAAATCATCAATCTGATCTTGGGGAATATTACACCACTCATCAAGCAATGTCCTTCGAAGTTCCAGTAGACCGGTGGAATCGGGTTGACGAGCAGCAATTCGTCGGCCAAGCATATCGCACACATGCTCTATTGGATTCAAGTCTGGTGAGTATGCTGGCCAATCCATACTGGTGATATCCTCCGATTGAAGGCATTCGTCTACAATGTTTGCACGGTGAGGACGGGCGTTGTCATCCATAAACAGAAATTCAGCACCCATGGTGCCCCAAAACAAACGTACCTGTTGTTCCAGATTAACATCCCGATAGATGTGACCTGTCATCGTTACACTCTGAACATGCAGTTCAGTTCTGGAACGAAGAATAATTCCTCCCCAAACGAGCCATCCTGCACCACCGTAACGGTGTCGTTTAATGGTGTTCTCTTGGTGGTAACGGGTACCTGGCTCTCTCCATATGAAAGTCCGGCGAGAATCAGACTGCAAACTAAACCTTTACTTGTCGGAAAACATCACACAAGACCACTGTTGCAGTGTCCACAATGCATGCTCTCTACTCCAGGTTAATCGCAGGCGACAGTGAGTTGTGGTAAGGGGAACACATCTGACAGGCCTACGAGTGTATAGACCAATGTTCCCTAAGCGTCTGTACAGGGTCTGCCTTGAAGCTGTCGTACCGGTAGCTGACGAGATAGGTCTGATGCTGTGCTCCGTCTGTTTCTTTTGGCAGTAACTGCCAAATACCGGTCCTCATTCGGCGTTGTAACTCGGGGCGACCTGTGCTGTAACATCTACTCACATTACCATCATCTTTGAATCGTTGCCAAAGCCTGGAGATGACACTCTGGGCTTTCCATGTTTCTCGGATACTTCCAGCTGGGTACGTCCACATTCTAGTCGTCCGATAATTCTACCTAGTAAAAAATCATCCAAATGCTTCCTTTGTGCCATAACTATGAGGTTATTGCACTGAAAGGCTTTTAAAGCACTTGTGAACAATTTTACTTCTTTGCCACCATTCCTTATATACCCCTCTCTTACACTCTCGTCATTGTGACGTACTATCCGCGCCATCTGGTGGTTTCCTGTAATTTTCATATTCTTCTTCAAGATGTGTGTGATAATTCTTTAGGTGACATTTTTATTTTAGAGTTCAATTTCTGTGTGATTCTGAATAACCTTAATTTATGGACATGAGTGTACATGGAAGTGAACATCACACTCCCCTAAGATATTCTTGTCAATGGCATTAAGTCTAAGAAAGGAAGTCTAAGTAAAAGTGCTCTATTTAAACTCCAACCTAGAAATGGAAATAGGCTTTAGAGGTGCTGCTTTATTGATTTATTCACCCAAAGAGTTACCTTGGTATTTCCATTGGTTTGTGGCTTCACAACAAAAATGAGAGATGACTATGCCAACTTGGGAGCGTTAATGATACTAAACAAAATCACTGTTTCCTAGTGGTGTAAATTCCCCTGTAAATGTGGATTAAACAAGCTTGATTGAATTCCTTCTGAAAGGTTTTTTTGAAATGTGTTTCCGGAAGAGGACTGTGTTCCGGACTAATTTCAACAGCTATAGCTGTTGATAAAAAAAAAACTAGATGGGAACTGTACATGGAGTTAGGAAACCAAGAGAATGGAACATTTGTACTGATTGCGAAAGGAACAAATGTTTAGCAACACTGTCTGAACAATTTAAATTCCACTTAAAAATAAAAGTGACATTTACAGAGTTCCAAAATTTTGTAGCGGCGCCTCATTCTGTAAGTCATAAACAACAAAGGACAGGAATAAAAGCCCTTAATCAATGGCCCGATTAATCATTCATTTCGTCTCAGTCATCTAAGTCCTGCTCGGCGTAGCTACAGACCAGTAGGTCGGTGGTTCAAATAAACACCTCTGCGAAGGTCAACAGCTTGTCGCAGAAGGGGTGATTCAGGAACAGCCTAACAATACTGGTTTATTAAGCATTCAATGCATAGAGAGTTTAATTACGACATTCTCAACAAATCACGACGTGATTCAAACGGCAACGGTGCACGTGTCAACTACACCCGCCGCCTCAGCAAAGAGATTGCCCACAATGTCAATAGAAAAACATTCAAACGACACTCAAACCTGCTGGAGATGTATTACAATTGCACAAATTGGCGGGCAAAACAACTTTCTCTCAGTATCGTTCAAAAAGTCTAACAGAAAAAAAAACTTTCTTCTCTAGGAAGGGGGTATGCAGTGGCACATTTTTCTGCAAGTCTGAAACAACAAAGGACAGGAAAAAAGCCCTTGATGACTGGCCCAAATAGGACTTCCTTTCGTCTAAGTTGTCTAAGGCATGCTTGGCTTAGGAACGGACATATAGGTCAGTGATTCAAATAAACACCTTTGTCAAGGTCAACAACTTGTCGCCGATATTTGTTGAGATGGATTTCTAAATTGTGAAAAACTGGAAAATAGTTGCCAAAACTAGAGATGCCTGGAGAAGGCCTGGGCCAGACCTTGACTTTTTGTCCCCTGGGCTAACAATATTTACCCCTTCCTTAAATAACTTAAATTTTTGTCACTTTCCTAAGAAAAATTTGCTCAGAAATACTTAAAATATATGAAACTTACGGGTTTTTTTTAAAAAAAAAAAAACAATTTTAATACTTTACAAATAGCAAAATTTACAAAATCTTTTCTACATTTTTGTGGTGCATATTCTTTTATTTGCTTATCACATTTTAAGTCTTTGGTGACATCAGTATTAATAGAAAGAAATGATAAATAACTAAGCCTAGTATATTTCATTGTTGTCCTATATTTGTTTTTTTATATAGGACTTTTTAGAGAACGCACGCTCCGCTTCAGAACTAGTAATAGGGAGCATTATAGAAAATATTTTAAGATGGTATACAAATTCGGAAAAATGTCAACAAGTTTCTTTTCAAAAATTAAATTTAACCTATCACTACACAAGTATAAGAGTCTAGCTCAGTTCGTTTTAGATAAGTTTGAATAGAACATCTTCATTTACTAAATGTTGGTCTACGTCACATATGAGTAGTAATCAATAATAGCGCGTACACTCTCCAAGTCAACGTTCTCCTTACGTTGATCTTTCAAATTCATCAAAAATTTTAATTTCTTACTATATTCTGCATATACTTGACTTATATTTAAATCAAGGCTTGTCTTATCTAACGTGTCTCAAATAAATAACGAGGACATTAAGTACGATTCAAATGTGATGGATTCAACACACCAACACGTGCCTCGTAAAACTTTCTGTTCCATACTCAGCTTTTTCTGTGGATTTATCTGCAAATTTTGAAATAACCTGTCTTGTTCACATCGTTATATTCTGTTTCTACATTTCTTTTTGGCTGCGTCTTGATACTCATTTAGTTTGTCATCTGATTCATGCCGTACATTGCTTAGAAACGTTTTTAATGGCATAATTAACTTATTCCCTTCCCAGATGTCCAAACCCCAGAAGTCTGTAATTTTTTGTTAACTGAATTAAATTTTTCTAAAATTTCTTCCCAAAATTTTATAAAAATAGAATTTTTGTGTTTTGGTAATTTATTAAATAAATTTACTGCCTCTTTTCGAAAATAAATTTTCTCATTTTCATTGTCCTAAAAGTCTTAAGAATATTCATGATGTTACCATAATTATCTTTAAGGATTTAACAGCATCGCAGTGACAAGACCATCTGGTGAGATTTTAACTTTTTAAAGTAAATTTCAGTTTAATTTCATGATTTAGAAGTTCCCACTTATGGGTCGAAGCAAAAAAGAAAACATATATTTGTTCCACTAAACCAAAGAAGTTCACGATTTCAGTCACAACTTTAACTGATTTTCCACCAACTAGGTTGAGAGCCCATAATTAGCGAATTTATTTATTTTTTCTTTTAGTAAGGTTGCACACCATTATTTCGATAGGACATATTGGCAGCATTGTCGAAAGATTGTCCAATAGCAATCCATTTGTTTCCAAAATGTCTTGTAGAGAATTAAATAAGTATATGCCAGTGCTACTAATCTTAAGCAATGAGACACACATTTTTCATATACTTTTCCCCCGAAACAATATCGTAGTACAATAGCATGTTGGGCATTGTGGGACAAATCTGGTGTGTTGAATCCATCACATTTGAATCGTACTTAATGTCCTCGTTATTTATTTGAGTTGTAAAGGTTTTAATGATTTGCTTGCCCATGATCTGAATTATTTGCTCATGTATTCCATTTGATAAGTACGATGTTAACGATTTTGGTCATAATTCTCGCTGTTCAATATGTTCACGAATGAATGGGTCGAACTCTGCTAGCAGTTCTAGGGCACCCATAAAATTACCATTATGAGAAGAACCAAAAACTTCATCGGTACTTCAAAATGCTAAGCCTCTTACAGCCAAATACTGTACTACCGCAATAACACGTTGTAGGACATAGTGGTAATATATTCTGTATATTTTCTTAGTTCCTCCTCCGTGTAACTGTTTATCTAAAACAGACTTATTTTCTTTTCGTGTCAACCGAACTAACATTGGATTTTTATATACACTAAAATTTTCATAATTTTCTTTTTTTGCTTTTGACTTGAAATAAACTGTTATTTTGAGATTAGATTTTGTATACCTCTCTAGTTACCAATGCTATTCCGCAATAAGTAGTAAGGGATTAGTATGAGCCAGGTAAATCAGAATGCGTTTTACATTCGGTAAAACTAATCGTGGGTTGGTTGCTTATCAACGTTGCATAACGAAGCTACAAGAGCGCTATTTGGTGACAAACTTTATAGATACGAGTCACGGTTAATTGACGAGAACGAATAGACTGGAACATCACTATTTAAACTTTTTCGTTTCAAATAGATGACTTAGAGCCTAAACACATTTCATGTGCACGTTGATTCTTCAATGGCTCCAGAACTCGAACACACAACTCGACCTAAGTAATGCCGATCCCGAATTCGCAACCATAACCACTTGATTATCATGAGTACCTGAGATCGTAGAGTACTGGATGTCAGAATAGAGTCTGAGGTAAAATAACTAAAGGGAAATTTAAAAAAAAATGGGGTCTCAAATGAAAAAAAACAATTTTATATTTTCACATTTAAGAGAAAATTCGGGAAGTATATTTATACACTCATTGCCACAAAATTTTTCTCAATAAGAAGTAATAATAGGATTGTTTCCAATTTAGGCGGGAAGGTATGTCAGGCACATATAGAAATGATTAGAAATGCAGCATGATTTCGCATTACGTAATGCCACCAGGGGGCATTGAACTTCGTTCTCCTTGGATAAAAAACAAGTAAGCAGGCCTTGTTTGCCTGTATTTAACTGGTTGTAGAGGAACCTTTTTAACAAGAAATGCCATTATGTCACTATCGGAGACAATATGAGCAGTTGTCAGAGTTCGAGAGAAGAGGAATCATAGGGATGATTGAAACTGAGTGATCGAGTAGCTCACCACCTAGGCCGTTTTGACTTTGCTGTGGGAAGGTGTTGGGACCAGCAGTCAAGAAAGATGTCTGTTAGAAAGCAAGGAGGCTCAGGACACTCTCGACAGACTAACTGTTGAGAAAACCATGAAATCATACGCCACGCAAGTATACAGTCAACTACCTCACTGTCTGCCATCCATATACAAACAGTGTCTTCACTACTGCAGCAGCACCTCCTTCTGGAAGTTTCAAAAATAAAGGACAGGAATAAAAGCCCTAAACGACTGGCTCGTACAGGGATTCCTTTCGTCTCAGTCGTCTAAGGCATGCACGGCGTAGCTGCGGACCAGTAGGTCAGTGGATCAAATAAAGATCCATTACAAGGTCAAAGCTTGTCGTCGAACTACGGACCTCTGTGTCAGTTGTAAGGCACCTGGCTGAAGAACAATTGCTATCGGAATATCCGTGACGTGTACTCTTATTGACACCCACTCTCCGTCACCTTCGTTTGGATGGTGTCATGGTCGAAGGGATTGGACTACAAACGAATGGAATTAGGTCGCCTTCAGAGAAATCCAGATTAATTTGAGCAGTGATGACAATCGCGTAAGTGTATGGAGATTCCGTGGTTAACTTCTCAATCCTGCCTTCACTGAACAGCGGCACACCGCTCCCACAACAGGTGTGATGAAATGAGGTGTCATCGCTTACGACACATGATCACCTCTAATATTGATCCATGGCAGCATGGCAGTCCAAAGGAACGTTCGGGACATTCCTCAGCTTCAAGTGTTGTCACTCATGACACGGATCCCAAGAACCATTTTTCAGAGAGAATCCTCACACAGCAAAGGTTTTACAGGACTGCTTACATTACAATTGCACCCTTCTCTGTCCTGTTAGATTCCCAGATCTGTCACCAATCAAGCATATCGGGGATCCTTTAGGACAGAAAGTTCGACAGCCTGCAAGAATCAAAATGTGTCGTCGATGAGTATTGTGGTTTGTTTAATAGATTAGTAAGGATGTACACTCATTTGCTTCGATAGTTAGGAACATTTCTCTTCTTTTATTTTGGACAAATGTCGCAGGACATTATATGGGATGTATGCCTCAATTTATCACATCATGCATTCATGCTGGAAGTGTCCCAACGGGGTACAAAAATCTCCATTCATTTGTAATTTTTTCTACACAAAAGGATCACTTTACTTTGATTTTGTTATCATTTTCTTACATCAACGCTGTATTTACGTATGTAAACTTTCGTTTTATTCTTACAACTCTTTCTTGGTGAGCAAATTTTTATGGCAAGGATATTATATGTAAAATTAAAAGTAAACAAATAAGAATATAAATCATTATTATTATAATTATAATGTTATGATAAATTTATTCCCAATCCTTCTACTGTATTTAATATTTAGGGAGTTGCTGGTTCTTACCTTTCTCTATGGCTTACTCAAATGCATATTACATTTATTTTTATTCTAGTTTTTTTAAAAAATTTCATTTCATCTTGGGAATGTTCTTAATCAGATTATAATTTCCCTTCATCTTCCGAGTGATCTATTCCCAACATATCACAGTCCATGCAAATTACGTGGGGGAGTGGAATGTAGTTTCACGCATAGAAAGCATAAGATAGGATGAAAACGCCAAAGGAAAGGGGGATACATCTCAACTTTCATTTGGGACGTAAAACATTTTCCTCTTGTAAGATATGAACGATAACACTCTTAGACTGAAATAAAAATGAGTGTGTTCCTTAAAAAATCAGTTTTTAAAAATATTCATTAAAAAAACTACTTTAGTGAGAGACAGAAAACAGCCGAGTTGTCAAAAATGTGATTCTCGTCATATCGAGTTGAGCAAAAGAATGCCGCAGAAAAATACGTGTTACATCAGTCGAGGCTTATTAAGAAATGTTTTAAATAATTGTAATTCGAACACTGCGACGTCTGTCACAATGATGGTTGGCAGGTAATTTATGTTGAAGCTATTTGACAGAGATTAGGAAGAGAAAGAAGGAAAACTATGTACTGGTTTTCTTTCTCTCGTTGAGTTTTTCTCTATCTATAATTATGATATAATTGGCTCTACCCTATTTTTTAAAATTACAAAAACGCCACCTGGTACATTTTTCAGAAACTCTATATTATTCATCAAAATCATCAAGTAGAATCTGAAATATCGCTGTATATTTTCATCACGTCATGTAAGCGTGTGTTTCGTTATGTGTAATTTCAGTGAGCTTAGAACCTTTCTATATACACTTCTACACAAAATTTTCAACAATAAATATATGAATAATACAGGTCTTTAATATTCGATTGGGGTCTCAAATATCAAATTTAATAAATTATTATCGTGAACTTAGAGCGTGAGAGGATACGCTAGAGAAATGTGTTGTAACAAAAGCAGAAATTTGAAGATATTGGCGGACAACAAATGGAAAACTAATAATCAAAACAAAAACAGAAAATATATATTTTTAATACTGAAAACAAATATCATTTTGAAATTAGATAAATACGTATAAGTAATATATAAAAGTTATTTTAATATATCTGTTGTTGTTGTTGCTTATGCCACCTGATTGACAGTAACATCAGATCAAGGTCCATGAAATTCATCGTGGCTAATGGCTGGAATATTACGCCTGTCGTTAGCCTAAGCTTTTGAGCCCCCATGAAGGTGACAGTGCGATTTTGCTCGGTACAACACGGTAGATGGCCACACCATTCGGAGCCACTGATTTAACGAACACATTCTCCGTATATACTCGTCGGGCATTTGGTGGCATCGGGCATCAAACCCAGGATTTCTGGTCTGGAGACCAATGCTCTAACCACTAGGTTGCCCATGGCCCTCAATATTATCTAATAACTATTATAAAGTAATTAAACTTAAAGCATATTGAATTCAAATTCATTTGAAACTTAAAGAGGAAAATTATATTTACTAGTAATTTTTGCAATAAATTTTAATATCTTTATATATTTGCGTTTAACTAAAATTGTAATAGCTACCAGGCCGATTCTTGACAATTGGCGAACGCAACGAGGGGGGGGGCAAGGATCCTGACACCCCCCTATAGCCTTTGTGGTTTTTTTTCGATTGATGATAATCCTATGTATATAGTACTTAAAATATAATTGAATGCTAGTTATTACCAATTTGCTTTATTAATTCATGCTAAGCATGCTAACTATTAATTCAATAATTTACTTTTTACTGTTTTTTGTTCCCAACATCGACAAAATCAAAAGAATATGCTTGATGGCGTATTGAGGGATGAAATGAGAAGGGTGGGTTTTCGACCCTAGACCCCCACCCCCTGATAAATTTTTGTGTGCGCCACTGCTCCTGACTTTGCAGTTTTCACTGAAAAACTTCCATACCACGCTAAGATTCACACAATCTCGTGTTCTCTTTTCAATCGTGGGATTTTGGGATCCAAATACTGGGATGCCGGGACTGGTCCCGGGATTAGGATTGGACTATTTATGAAAAATACTTACACATTAGCATAGTTGAAATTACATAATAAAAAGAGAACATGATTAAAACATTATTTTTAATATTATTATTTACTAAAACAAATAAAAAAATTAATTGATCATAAAAAAACAAATAACTATTTAGTTAATAATGAAATTTAAAAAAACATTTCTTCATTTCTTGTGTTTTAGTAAATAAGCTTTTAAAAAACACAGCTCGCCCAGCGTTTCATCATTCGAACGTCTTATTTTTGCTACAAATTGTCTTGCCGAAGAAAATGCTCGCTTAGACTCTACGCTAGTACATATTGGCTTTATCGTCGTTAAATAAGAGTATGTTCTTTTCAGGTAGTCGCCACATCTCCCTCCACTTTCAAAAAGAGACATTTTTTTTTGAATTTTTGTTGACAGTGTCTCAAATATAATAGAGTACAATGGTGCATATTCCTCTTTAATAATTTTATCTAATTCTTCTGCTACACTTAAGAGTTTTTGTGCACAAATTGATTGTTACTGGATATGAATTAATTTCATGTGTTATTTTGTTTGAAATAGAAGATCCATCTGCATGAGCTGGAGTAGGATAATGCAGTTGGATTTGAAGAGTTAAATCTTAAGTGTCGCACTTATCCGGAGACACCGGATCCGAAACCGAGTAATTTAACCACTACACCAAAATGATCACCGAGGTGCGGAGGTCGTTACTAGTTTATATAGATGGTATCACTACACACTCTCCTACCAATGAGTTGGTGGTTAGGTGAACGAACGATGTAGTTGTTATATCGAGTGCGTTACCTGCTTCGTCACTAGTTATGACTGTTTTTTACTGGTTGCATCATTCGTGCGTGACGACTTTTGGTTGCGTCACTATGCAACGGCTCGAAGATTGCGTCGTATGTGACGCTTTAGTTGCATTTGCGTTGGATAGATGGTGCCACGACAGTTCAGAAGGTTGCCTTTTCCTGAGTTCAGCCAGGGTCACCAATGAGGTGGGGCGCATATCCGGTAGATTAGAAATCGAGACCTTTAGATCCGAAACTGAGTAAATTAACCACTATACAAAAATGATCCCCGTGGTGCGGAGGTAGTTACTGGCTTATGTACACTGCTGGCCACCGTAAATGGAACACCCTGAAGGAAGCACGCAAATAACATGAAATTTACAACATGCATTAGCGGAGGTGAGCTATGCAAATGATTAGAATTTCAGCGCAGACGCACATCACGCACGCCCGTGGCGCCACCTCAAAGCGCTATTTAAGGTTTGGAGATTTTGACGATTTCAAGTTCGGCAATTGTGTTTTTCTTGTGGTTTTTTTCAAAAAACGATCAGTTATGTACCCCAAGAACACATCCAAAGTCTCTTTGGATCAATGCCGAGGCGTGTGGCAGCGGTGATCTCCAACAATGGCGGCTACTCTGGCTATTGATTCTGGCAGGAACCACACTGCACAGAAGTCTATAAATTTAATCATTTGATACTTAGTCAACATGTTATCAACAAAATAAATTTTGTTGTGCTATCTCTTGTCTTTTTTGGTGTTGCATTTACGGTGGCCAGCAGTGTAGATGCTATCGCTACAAATCTATCAAATCGGTTCTCTATCGGTACTTAGTTGATGAAGGAATGGTGACAAAATCTATTCCTGAGACGTTGCTTATACCATTGTGTAAGTGTGTGTGTGTATTGCAGTAAACCACTTTGATCCGGGCGACGTTCTCCCATACGAGAAATGAGAGCTGCACATAAGGAATTTTTCAAGTGTGTGGGGGGGGCAGTCCAGGGTCGGAAGTCCACTGTCCTCGTATCCTGCTTCAATACGCCACCCAAAATATTCTTTTGATCTTGTTGATTTTCAGGAACAAAAAACAGTAAAAAATTTATTTTTGAATAAATAATTAGTATTAATTAATAAAATTAATTATTAATTACAAACACTTAAATAAATGTTACGTACTATATACATAGGATTATAATCAATCGAAGAAAAATCAAGGGTTTTTGTTGGAAGGGGGTGTCCGAACCCGAAGACTGGATCTGTATATATTTTTTTACTTATAGTACCTACTCATAATTGCACACACAAAAAATTCTAAGTATACTTATTTCATAAAAAAAAAAAATATGCGTAAGTTTTCTAAGAATTAATTTCTTGAAAAATTTTGATGGGAAAAAAATTTTTAAATATAATTTAGTCAAAAATTTAAATCATGGGATTAACTATTTTAATCCCGGGATTGGAATAAACACCGGGATCGCGGGGCCTCAAACCCTATATCACGCTAACGTGAGGTTATGACTTGAGTCTCGACAGGTATAACATGTATCAGCTCCTCTACCTGGCGGATTTGAGGGGCACCAGGGCTCAGATCTATAATTCGACAGACATAACGCTCGCCATGACCACTCGTTTATCGAGGCAGTAGTGTTTCAATTAAAAGTAAGAGGCGAACAAAACTGAACTTAAGGATTCTCAGGGGTGTTAACCCTTTTTTTTTTTGAATTTTCGAAAAAAATATATGTTGTTCATTTTTTTCTTAACATTTTGATACTAACCACGTGACAATACTCTAAAAACTTCGAAAGTCATTCAAAAAATTGCAAACAGCAATTTAGTCATAACAACTTTTAAATGGACACATGCCACGCCCACTTATTTTTGATTTATGCTTACGCTTCATTTTTCTGTTTTTAATAAGCCTCATGAAATATTTTAAGCGCTTGAGTTGATCAGAAGGAAGCCTGCAACTCAACACATTCATTCTGCTGTGTTTTGATTCCGTTGTGTTTACTTTAGCACATGTTTTTTTAAAACACTTTTCTAAATCGAAGATATTTGTTGTTTTATGCAAATAGAAATTGATTAATGGATACTCTGAAAAGATTATTGGGCAATCGCCCCAAGAAAAGAAGATTTAGAGGAAATAAATATTTAAAGGTAAGTTACTCACATGTTGAAGTCATGAAAGATAGGAGGAAGTGTGCAGAAATGAAAAATACAAGTAAGTGTGCCGAAATGAAAAATGCTTCAAGTAAAAAACTTTCAGGAATTCAGACTTCATTAAAGTCAAATCTTGTTAAGGTAAGTGAAAAATTCAAAGGATATCGTATTTTTTATTTTATTTCAACCTTTAGCTCTATTTTGTCAGTATCATGCTGTTTAAAATGCCATAAACCATAGCCAATTAATGAAAAAATCCACTCTTGGTTTATGTTTGAATTTTGAAATACATTGTAAAAACTGTGGGAGTATTTGTACTTTTTCAAGCTGTGAAAACACTGGGAATAAAAATAATGCTCCAGAAATTAACAGAAGATCTATTTTAGCAATGAGATGCATAGGTCAAGGTCTAGTCATTAAAACCTTTTGTGCTGTAATGAGTCTTCCTAATCCTGTTGAACAAAAATCATATGATGTTATTAATAATAAACTTTCACTTGTTATGAAGGCAGTCGCCGACGAATGCATGAACAGGGCAGCTGTCGAAGAAAATTCTTCGTCACCTGATAACATTTTAACGGTAAGTGGTGATGGGGGACCTGGAAGACGAGAGGACATTCATCGTTGATTGGAGTATGTACTCTAATAGGGGCCGAAACATGTAAGGTTTTGGATAGGGAAGTGTTGTCCTCATTTTGCAAAGGACGCGACAGTTATAAAAGGGTAAAGTTTGGTATCAAGTACAATAAATGGCAAAGAGCGCATAAGATTTCATGTAGAAAAAATTATTCTGGCTCTGCTGGTAAGATGGAGGTTGACGGGATGTTGAGGATTTTTAATTGATCAGAAAAGTTTCACAACCTGAAATATTCAAACTACATAGGAGATGGCGACACAAAAACATTCAATGCCCTTTCTGAAAACAAGCCATATGACGATGACCATCTTATTCAGTAAATAGAATGTGTAGGCCATGTGCAAAAGAGAATGGGTACAAGACTTAGGAAGCTTAAATTAGTATATGGTAAAAAGAAATTATCTGATAGTAAAACTATAGGCGGTAAAGGTAGGTTAACTGATAGTTTAATTGATAAGCTTGCGCATTACTATGATAATGCTATTCGATGCAATTCTACTTGTGTAAATGAAATGCGGAAAGCCATTTGGGCTGTTTGGGGTCATTCTTGCAGAACCGATGATGAACCGATGCACTGGTTTTGTCCTACAAATCCAAATACATGGTGTAAGTATAATGCTGCAATTAATAATAATGTACAAAATTATAAACACAAACCCTCAGTTGCGAAAGCTGTTCGAGATGTAATTAAGCCTGTATTTGCAGACTTATCTCATCTGGCACTCCTGAAGAAATGTTTAGGAGGTAAGACACAGAATCCTAATGAAAGTTTAAATTCATTAATATGGAAGTTTTGTCCTAAGACGATTGAATCTAGCCTTCAGATTGCAGAGATTGCTGCAAATCTAGCAACCAGCATATTTAATGATGGAAATCAAATACTTATTACTATTTTAGAGAAATTTGGCTTAAAAATTAACAAAAATGTTTGTGTGTCCCTGGCTGAACGTGACAATCGTCAAATCTTTACGTCAAGAAAGAGGAGCTTAGCATCATCGTTTGAAGCTCGCAGAGCCAAAAAAATTAAAAAGAGTAAAGAAATTGAGCTGTTTGAGCAACAGGAAGGCATATCCTATGATCCTGGAGCATTTTAGCATGTAAGTTTTAAAATTTATTTTCTGAAATTCAATTTAAAACTTTAAAGCCTTTTTTCTCAGTTTGTGTTTTTTTAACGTACGCGCATTGCGTTTCAAAAACTATCATACTTTGATGCATAAAACTTTACAGAATTATAAACTCTATCATAATCTTTAAATCCTAGCTAATTATAGTATTACATATTTGTAATTTTTTAAAAAAATTCAAAAAAAATTAAATTTTTTTTAAAAAATTTAAAAAATTAATTTTTGTTATTTTTTAAAAATATTATTTTTTATTCTATTCATATAAAATCACTACCATGTAATAAGAATATATTTGACTTCATAAATCAACTTATTGCTAGTAATTAGAATTATTATTTCAGAAAATATCATGCGCGTCGTAAAACTTACTATTTGTTTCATACAAAAAAATTTCTTATATTTATGTGCTTATTATTTTTAAAATTATGATTATATTTTAGACATTTTATACTTTTTTGAAACTTTATTCCTTTATAAAAAATGTGTAAAAGAATCAAATTATTTCATTTTAACCTCAAAGAATTATTTCTAGTCGAAAGTTGCTCATATTTTGTGCTCTCGAAACATTTTAACACCCCTGAGACCCCTTAAAAATATGAAGATAATTATTTGTTTCAAAATGTATCTCACGTTGTCGATTTCTAATATCTTTAATTTTTCAAATCTATCTATATATTGGAAATAAAAACAATTAACCAGCATAGAAACGCATTTTTATACTCTTACTAGCTGGTATACCCGTTGTTCGCAAGGGTGAATAGAAAAATTAAACAATATAAATTGAAGGATAAAGAAGTTTTTAATGAGTTAATTTAACTTAAATTGCAAATTAAACAAAAAAAAAGGCTTTTTGCATATCTCAGCTAAACAAAAAACCACATTTATTAAATTTGTGACGGATTTATACGCTTTCTTCCACTAACCCTCTTGGGAAGTCTTTGGGCTATGAATATCAACAACCCTTTTTGATCAAGCAACCGTGAGATGCAGATTATGTCTATTATATATAATTTAGGTCTGCTTGCTAGTAGTTAGTGAGATAGAAGTTAGTTAGAAGAAATATAGAGATATAGAAGGAAAGTAAGAGATATAGATAAAGATACAGAAGGAAAGAAAGAGGTAGATAGTTATATAGAGGAAATTTGATATTTAACTGAAGTTATCAAGAAATTGAAATATTATGAAGTAGAAGATAAGAAGACTATCTACAATTCAGGTATTAATCATATTTATAGCGCGTTTTGGTATTTAAATTATTAAAGAGATTTAAGTGACTATTAGTAACATAACTACCATGTAAATCAAATATTAAAGTAGAAGATTGATTCATAAAAAGTGGATCAATTTGTTAGAAGTATTCTCCGAACACGCGACTCTCGTCACAAAACCTCTGCTCTCTAATTGGAAACATTTTATTTAATCTGAACAATTGATTTGTGTTTGAGTTAATTAGTGTGCTGAATAAATAATTAGAAATTATCATGTTGACTCGTCCTTCACTTCCTCCCACACTTTTAGTCGGGTCTCAAAGTAGACGGGAGGGGGGGGGGTTACAAATTTTAAGTCTGAAGGTCTAATAGCTGATAGAAAGTTTTTTTCCTTTAAATTTATTTATAACGCCCTGAAACTCTCTTGGGGTCGATTTTTGGAAACACCTCAGCAAAAGTAACACATTGTTACAAATGTTGTGTAATGAACTCTTAAAATAGAGTAAATAATTTATATCTAGATGTGCAATAAGTTAATATTAATTTCTGTAGCATTTATTTTATGTTAAAATTATAATATTATCAAGCAACGCCATTACTTATATTATAATGGCGATTCAATGGAAACATAGCGAAATGTTGGTGATAGAGCCAAGTCGGCATCATTTTTGGTGACCATGATGGCAACTTGGCAAATGATTGTACGGTGTAGAAATTGATATGCTGTAGTGCAACCTGGTAGGGAGCTGCAACAAAGAGGATAGCACAAAACCCTTCTCCGCAAAAAATCCATAAACTTGCCCATTTTCATTCTGATCGGTTGAACAATGTTGGTGTGAAGCGATTTGATACACACCAACATCCATTTTTATAGAGAGAGATGAAAAGCAACTTTTCATTTTAGCATAAGTCTTTCTCGGGATTTATTTTCATTCCCCCCAGTCCATATTTCAAAACCCATCTCCTAAAGCGCGTAACCTCCCGATCAATTAACGTCGTCTCCAGCAATTGCTTCGTCTTTGTTGCATATTCAACGACTTCTCATAAAACGCCTCAGATACCGAAACCCTATTACATAAATCTCTTACGAAAACTCTTCCTTTTTTTGCCTCTTTGTGTTTTTTTCTCTTTCTCTCAAAACAAACAAATGCCTTCCGATACAGAAGAAGCCGAAGAAAAATTAAGCATGATAAAACAAAGGGAATTTATGCTGAGTGAGTTATTTTTCCAGATCCTCTCCTGTCGTGCATACGATACCGTGGAAGTCATTTCGGGAGAATAATAAGGAATGGAAACCGCATAACAATCAAGGCCCCCCCCCCCGAGCTTAAAATGACGAAGTGGTATTTTATTTATTCTTCCTTCCAAATGAAAAAGAGAGCCCATAAAAGTCGGTATAAGATAACTCGGCAGGCAATAATCGTCGACACTCTTACACTTGATAAACTTCTGACTGTCAACTTCGAATCCTAAGACAGGGTTGCCCGTCAATGTCATTTATAAGCGAGGGGATTTGGAGGACACGTTCAGTCCTTCAGGTTCACATATCCCTTCAGAAAGAGAGAGAGAGAGGGGTCGTCCAAAAAAGAGAAAGAAGATCTTCAGTTTTTGGTTCTGGTATTTAGTGAAGTATATTATCAAAGAATAATAATTGCACAATCTATTAAACTATTCTTTTGAACGATATCTTTATATATTAGCTGTGCAAATGATCCACATTTATTGATATGTTAATGCTTATTTTTGATATGTTAATGCTTAGAGTAAAATTTTTTCCACAACGTGCCTCTTGTTTATGTCCTTCCAGTTGGATGTATCCTTTGAACTCTTTTGAAAATTTAACATCAGTTCAAACACAAATAATAGTTTTTGACTATATTTAAAAATAAATTTGGTTTTTCTTTTAAAAAAATATGCAAATTGGAACATTAATTTATAATGCTGGTCTCCTATTCACAGAGGAATAAGTACCTTAATGCAAGTTCACACCAATAGTATCTGCTACAGAACTTTATTGTGAAGTTCTTTTTAATTCTACAAAAGTTAATTATTACCTAATTTATATTGTTGCCACGTAAATAAAACTACATAAATTTTCTTCTAGATTAAAATTATCATGTAAAAGTTTCAAAAGCATACAATGTTTTCCATTTTTGAAATCAATCTTTATTTTCGTTTCTGATACTGTTAAATTAATTTTATATACAGCATCAGAAAAATCAATCAGATACAACAATACATTACAATAGTTCCCTATGGATATCATTTTTCTTTTCCTTTTTTTTAGAGTGTGACTTCAAAAATAAATTCTGAAAGGATAAGAATAATATGTTGCCAAGAGCTGATTTGAGGGCGATCCACATATAAAGACCTACAATATTTTTTGAAACATTAATTTACTATTCCAGTCAGTTTATTTTATCTGAAAATAACATCAGATCATAAATATGAAAATTGATAATTTTTTGGTTGTACAACCAACTTATTTGTTTAATTTCAGTGTGTCTTAAATGAAAATTAAAATAGGATTTACAGGGGAATCGTATCAATAGTTACAACATAATTATTCAGCAAAATGTTTAACATTAAAATATTGCTTTGATGTTCGATTTTTTGAAAATATTAATATTGGTATTACAAGGACCCTTCTGACCTCTTCGCACTGGGATATGTTTCTTCTTGTTCTGGCCCTGAGTTTACCTGGGAATCCTTTCTATCAAAGGAAATAATCTGTAACATAAAACACAATTAAAATACTGAAATAAAATTTTCTTTCATGCTCAGAAATAAGAATATCACATTAGATTTGATTCGGTTTTTGTAAAGATCACCAGAGGGTGATGAACCTCTTAATTTTAAACCTCTGAGAAAACAAAGAAAAAAACATTGCCATCATCTCCTAATACCTTTGCCATTTGAATTGAGGATGCAGTAGTTTCTCATCACTTATCACTACATATTCTGAGAAGTACCAAGAATCGAACACGGGGATCGATTTGAGAATCGCTGGTCGAAACTCTTGTGGCCATGGATATCAAATGCTTTTAAAATTAAATATTGATTTATTATTTTGATTTATTAATTTTAATTTAGATATGCGTTAATTTTAAGAGTTGAAAAAATTTTTGCAATAATATACACTTTTAGTCTTTCATTGGTCAGTTTTAAAAAAACAGAAGAAAAGAATATTGCTGATTCTCAACACACACACACACACACACACACACACATTCCCATTTATCATTCTTTTTTAAACGTACAAAAATCTAAAATTATGATATATTTCGAATTTCCAACTTCGCTTGAATTTTTGTTGATAAGGCTTTCTTCCTTTTTCGTTACAAATAATAGTTTCATTAGGATATGTTTTTAGAAACTAAAGCTGCAAATAGGAAGAAACTTATTATATAGGATTAGTTTAAAAAGAGAAATTATGTAACACCAATTACGTTTTTAGTACCATACTTTAATTAAATTACATTTTATTAACCGGAAACATTAAAAAAAGTAATTGTTCATCAATAATTTCTCTCTTCACTTCCTTCAAACAGAAATACTACTTTTAACCAATGCACAAATAAGTATTTAATTCCAAATAAAGATTTGTTCTGTTGTCATACATATTCAATTAAACAACAGCAGTCGATTTTTACAAAGGAATTTAGAGCAGCATATAAACGGTACTGCTTCGTTATAATTAAAATTGTTTTGACATTTAACACGTTCAAAGTTTAAAATAACGCTGTTAAACAGAAATGTACTAGTCTTAAGGTATTCGGCAACTTGCGATAACTTTTTCTTAAAAAAAGGAGGTATGGGGATTTTTTGTGGTATTTTAGATTTATTTAGTACATTTTAACAAAAATAGGCTAAAATAAAGAAGAGAAAAAGAAACTGTTATTACTAAAATAGGATTCTTTGGCTAAAAGTTTAAAAAAATTATATAAACGGGGCCCATTCTGTACAAAAGGCTTCAGAACAAATTTTTAATTTTGATGTGTTGCTTTAATGTTCATTTTTAAAATGACCTTCAGGATAACAGATAGTTTAATTTTTACAAAAACTAGAGCCTTTTATCTTAGTTAACCTATGAAATTGTGTTAAAAAAAAACAGAGATTATATTCACATAAGGGATTGTAAATTTTGTAATAAAACAGTGATTTATAAATCTGAAAGTTAAAACAATTCTACTATTATACAGAACATACACAAAAAATGTAAGTTAATTATTTCAAAAACTTTTTGAGCAATTTGAGCATTTAAAAAAAAAAAACTCATTTCGAGTAAAACGCATTTTAAAGTACTCGTATATGACTGTTTAAAGTAGTGACTTTTCCTAAAACGTAGTTTTTGTTCTAGTGAATGGAAAATAATAAACTTTCTATTTTTATAAAGTTAATAAGTGCCTATAATATAATATCATAAAATTGGTCAGTTTTTGGCAAAATTCACAATTTTAGGGTAGTCGGATACCTTAAATACAAGGAACCAATAATTTTCATAAAGAGGAAAATGCACTCCGCTGACACTTTAGTTAATATTTCTTTAAAACCTCAAATCACTTATGATAAACATATCTCACTATGACACAACTCTCTGCTTGTCATCAACTCCAAGCAAAACTTGTTCTTCCTGATCACCCCAAACCCTCCTTTGATCCGAATGTTTTCTTCTCTTCCCTCCCCTTGTCTCAACAGCTGCAAAATAAGCAAACTGCTTCTTCAACACGGCGTCAATTTTTCCCATTGCTTAGTCAAACAGCGCGCGTTGTCAGAGGAGAAAACCAATAAATGCTCCACAGAGAAAAGAGAACCTCCAAGCTTCCTTTGACAGCTCGTGGAAAGCCCTATATCATGAGTGACGTGTGAAAGATGTGGCTATCAACTTTGTTTCTGGTGCCATGAGAAGAGGGACATCATCCCCTGGGGGGAGGGGGGGATGGTCGTTTGATGGACAACCGTCCTAAGAAACATGGGGCAGGCTGATTTTTCCTACACCATTTGAGGTTTCATTGATTATAAGTACATGCGTTCATTAAAAAGAGGTTGGGAGAAATTGAAAGTGTGTGTGGCTTCGGTTTTTTTTGGGTGGTTATAGAATGATTTTTTTATAAAGGGAAAGATGCTTGTTTAAAAATGCTTTTTTAAAAAAGTAGTTAATGTTTAAAAGAACTGGATTTAATGCATTGGATTGCTAAAAGTAATCTTGCTTGAAGGGAATGTTATTTAAAATAATGTTTGTAATGATATGTAATCCCAAATAAAAATATATGTTATAAAAACATTTTTTTTTTTATGTAGTAAAAAAAACTTAGCTTCTAGTTTCGTAGAAAAACAAACATAAGGATTTATTAATAAAGAGAAATACAGACTGAAAATTTTTTCCCTAATGGGGCTGCACACACATTTGTATTTTAACCATTGCAGACCTAGTACATTAGCCAGGAGTTGCTATCACTTTTTAGCGCGCCACCGTATAGGAGATACCAATTACCACAGTAATTTTAACGCCCAAGCTCTTGACAATGCAAACGTGTTCCAGGTTTTTTTTAATTTTGCCGAGAGCACCCAAGTCAAACAGACACTCTAGGTATCTTCTACATGCCGTATACTCATACGACATGGCCCCTGTCGATTTTCTGCATCATGAAAATCCACCGACTTGGGCCGGGGTTGAACCCGCAACCTTAGGTGCAGAAGGCCAGAGACAAACCATCCACACCACCCAGCCGGGTTATATAGAAGAAATATGAATCACATCTTAGAATCAAAGGCGTAACGTACACCCCCGCAATCCCTTCATTGCGGGGGGGGGCTAAAGTTTGACTGACGTCATATACCCTTTGTAAGATCCGGCTTGGGGCCAAAAACTTGACTTTGTAGAGGGACCTAATTCTCTCCGTTACGCCATTGCTTAGAATAACGGTAGATTAAATTCAAAGCAAGAACAGAAAACTAGTTAAATATTATTTATTTGTTTTTATTAATAATCGAAATTATTATCATTGCTCTCAATACTGTATGGCCTTCAGAATGTTTCATTTATGACAATATATATTATTAGTTTTCATTTATTAAGACTATATTTTATTTATATATTTTTTGGATTTTATGATTTAATTGTCCCTTAGGGATTAAAAAAAATAGACAGCAGATCATTAAACTAATTTAAAACTAATTCAGTCCAAATTCTAAGTTGGTAATTTGATTTGTTTTGGGTATCCATTTATCGTTTGATATTTCATTTATAAAATTTTTCTACTGATATTGCATTTGTAAATTTTTCATAATTTAAATGACAATACTTTTCTTATTTTGGTGGTTAAAGATTGTTTTGTTTTATTTATAATTTTGATTATTATAATTTATGTGCATAAACACACGCACTAATAGATTAATATATACTCATTACAGAGAGCAAAATCAAGTCTACTACAGAGTTGTATGCAGTTTGTGTTTGGCGATTTCTCTTCTTTTGTTTCTTTAAAAAAAAAAAACGTGCAACACATTTTATTCTTAGCAATAGTTACTTTTGTTTTTTCGAAACACTGCATTGTTTGTATACAATGCATCTGTAATTTAAAATATAATTTATTCTCCGAAAGAAGATATTTTTTATTCCTAGCAGCAGCGCTTGATGAATACATCATTTACTGGAGTGAAAGCACTCCGCTCAAACCACAAGGATCGAAAACAAATAAGGAGCAATAAAACAAAGAATCAAAAACAGAAGCATAAACACCGCCAGAAAGTCAGTCAGATTTCAAAGCTTGTAACTGCTCTCGGGCCCTCCAGTATCTATCGTATATGTTACCAAAGACAGAGGGGCAAATCCCCAGGTGCTCATCATTCTCATCAGGAAATTCCCTCTGCATAAAACACAGTTTGAAGAGGGAAGGACCTTTAGTCTATGTAAAAAAAAGTCGATTCAACATTTTTGGGTTACAGGTGGTAATAGAATAAATAATACCCACTGATATCGAATTTCGGTTTCATTTTATATAATTTTTCTTGGAACAATTATCCAGATTTATCATTTTAAGTTTATTTTATTAAATTCAGAAAAAAATGTTGTTTCCGATATGAATGAGTAACCCTATTTTATCATTTGAAAAATCCTTATTTTCTTTAAAATCTTTTTAAAAAATGTCTTAGCTGTAAACACATCTTGATTTTAATATTTTTGTAATTTCTGCGAAAAAAATATCGATCTATTAAATGTCATTATTAAATTATTGAATTCTATGTAAAAAAATCCTGTTTATTTTTTTTTGTTTTAAAATCTTAGTTTAATTGTAAGAGTTATACCTGAAATCCATTTTTATCGCTAAAACGTTTCTGAAATCTTGTTTAAGAGTTAAACAAATCTATAAGTAAAGAGACAAAAGAAAGTCAATATTTTAAGCTTTTTTTTCCGACTTTCCAGTCTTTGTATGAATTTTTGCTATTTTAAAAGTAGAATAATCTCTAATATTTTAGTCGTTGGACGGATGTCCAGAGTGCCTAGCTCTGTCAAGCTCTAACCTCTCATCATTAGGATTTTGAATGATTGTAATATTATGACTCTTGTCCTTTGTTAAACTAAATTATGTCATAAATAAAATAGACTTTTCTCTAATATATTTTTTTTGGAAATATGAGTATTTACTACACAATGTTTAATTTGTAGTCTTAGGATATATTTTTTTCGACTCAATTTTTTAGGATAGAGTTCGTCTTAAAAAATGATAATAAGATTTAGAAATTGCAGATTTAGAAATTTTCCCTCAATAATTTTCTGCAAATGTTTTTTACATGCATGTTTCTCTCTATTTGTAGAATTTTATTCCCCATTACTGATGATTAATTCTACATCATATGTTTCATATTTTTAAAAAAAAAGCACATAAATCACATTAAAATGTCGCGAGGAGAATGTACACTAGGAGAACATGCACTGGGATCCGAAGGTTAAGCAGCGAACAGAAAACGGATGATAACTTTAAAAGTAAGCGAATAAATTGGTAATTTAAACAAACACAAAATGTTACACTTATCATAATATTTACGTTTTGTTATATCGACAGAAACAAAAAAATATCTTCAATTCAGACGGATAAATTAAATACAATCACATTTTTTTCAATAGTGCGATCACAATGAACAACAATACAGAGATGTACCAGGATCTTAATGATGTTGTCAATGTGTCACAGGTGTAGGAATGCCCATTTACCTCGTAAAGCAGTTTTAAGCCCACACATTTTTTGGGGAGGAGGTTCGAGGATAGTAACATGCCTCCCAAGCAATGACGTGTTAAGACTTGAAGGGTAGTGCTCGGCACCTTTTGCTCTGTAAGCACGTAATGATCACTTTTGTTCGGTGGCTGTTACTGGCTTATATAGATACCACCGCCACACACTCCCTTACCAGTGAGGTGGTAGGCGAACGAACAATATCGTTGATATGGTGAGCGTAGGAGTTGTATCATTTGGTTCTGATGGTTTGTTTGTTCCGTCATTTGGGTCTGACGGCTTGCTTGTTGTGCCATTTGGGTCTGACGGCTTTGATTGCTCTTGAAGCGGATAGATGACGCCATGCCAACTACGTGAAGGTTGCGGTTTTCTTTGTTCAACGTCAAGGTCGCCAATGAAGGCGATTCAATCTCGGTACCTTCCGTTCCGTAAACACGTAACTTACTACTGGGCTAAAAGGATCCCTTTAGTCCGGAGGATGTTACTGGCTTATATAGATACCACCGCCACAGACTTTTTGAGGCTCTGGGTACCTATGCAATAGTGGGCCATAATTGGGACCATTTTAAGTAGACAGCAAATAGTTTTCGTTTTCAAATGCTCGTACAAATCGTAACCCATTACAAATAATTGTGCGTGACTTACAAGCTCACAGACCTAAAATACAACACATTCAACCGATTGCCACCCTTCGTCCAAAGGAGTAATGACGATTTATAGTGGTATAGACCTAGGCTTAGACACGAACGATGGACATGAGCTAATAATGCAGTTACGCCACTGTTGCGAATAGGCATATAGTTTCGAAGGATATGCTCAGGAATTACATTTGTCGATCAAAATTATCTGGCCTTTAATGAGGGTAGGTTGAGAACACGAGATGAGGCCTCGCCTGAAGCCTCGGTTCTGCGCCCAGGCCCATTTGGCCCATGCCATGAGACGTCCCTGCTCCCAATAGAGCGTGCTCATTAGAATTAAGATGAGACAAGGCGCAATATATTAATATCTTGAAAAGATATATTGTAAATAATCAGGTGAGGTCGCCTTCCCGGTCATGATGGCCGATGTAGGGTTGGATATGTGCAATGTCACAACCCCTCCCCATGTAACTTAGGGTGGAGCAGTCCACACTGACGTCACACCCCACCAGGAATGTCCGACTGAAGGACACACGGGAAATGACGCAGACGGACGTTAGAGACGCTAAGCTCTAGACGTAAGAGGAAGACGTTCTCCTTTGGTGTTTAATATATTTTAAATATTCCATCCTTCATTTTGTTAAATAAAGCATTTATCATCATTAGGTTGTAGTCATTTTCCCATATTATAGAACATTAAAAAAAAAACAGTTGTTGAGATGGTTATCTGAGTAGGAATATTTAAAATGAAATATTACGGACAGTTCACAATTTTTTTTTTTTTTTAAAAACATCGTGTGAGGCCGTATAAATTTATCTGTTAACCAATTAATTGTATTCTAATTTTATATTTAAATCTTTCAAAACCATAAACAAGCCTCAAAACATGTTATAAATTATTTGAAGTTTTAACCAAAATATATACTAGCTAGAAAAATTATTTAATTTTTGACTATGAATTTAATCCGAGTAAGTTTTTTTTTTTTTAATTCGAAAAATGTTTGCAATTCATAAAAAATGGAAGAAAAATTTAAACCGTATCAACAAATTAAAATTTTATGGAAATGACGGTCAAATGCATTTAAAGTACATTATGAAAACTAATAATATTTTTATATGCATAATATATATTCTCCTTCGTATTTATTTAGAGTTAATTAAAATGTTTTAAAATATTTATATTTTCATTTTTCAAACTAAACAATTATATATATATATATATAATCTATCAGTTTGTTTTTCTTTCTTCTTTTCTTACCATCTTACGATTCCTTTCTGTTTTTGTTTCAAAATACATTTGCAATTCATATGTAATTTTTTTTAAGTACGCTATTTGAAATCTTATAGATTATCAGTAATTTGTATATGGTTTAGAATTTATACCATATACAATATCTATATACCATATAAATACCTATCTATATATATCTATACAATAGATAAATTTATGTATAATTACAAGGTAATAACATGCATTAAAGTCTCGCGATCGACATGTCCTCATAAAAAAGTAAACATTGTTGACATTATCTCTAGCAAAACAAAACAAAAATGTGATCGATATTATTTTTCCACGTATGTAGTATTTTCAATCACAATCGAAATTCTATTAATTTTTTTTTTTTTTTTGGTCTACCTATTGGCAGGATAAATTGCAAAATTGTAAACTTATCTGAATCTTTTTCATTGCATTCTATTAAAATATTTATTAAAAAACATGACATGTAAAAGAGAGAAAAAATAAATAAAACGGTTATTCATGAACATTGGTTTGTTTTTCTTGTTTAATTTGCTTAAAAGATTTTTTTATAAATATATATAGGTATATAAAATCAATCTTTCGAATAATTGAATTTTGTAATTAGGGATCAACACTCAATACTTAAATTCTTAGTACTGAAATTTATTGCATGTTTAACAGCTAAGAGATTTATTTACCTGCATTCCTTACCTGCAAAATCTTTTCCAACAGTTCTTATAGAAGTAAACAAAAAAACTGTATAGTAATAAATATATTATTATACGCCATAAATGAAAATGTAAATTCTAATTCATTACATGTATTTTTTTTATCAGATAAATACAAATATTTTCCAATATATGCTTCCCAAGAAATTCACAACCACTTTTCTGTCCTCAGCTTTTATTTGAGCGAACTCCCACTAGATGGCGCAGCTACCCCGTGAGAGAAGTTGCTTTTCCAAGCTATGTGGGGAAAAAACTTCCTAATGCAGGTCAAGCTTTCACGGAGAAGACAGTTCTGGGAGTGACGAATGACGGACAGACGGTTGTCAGGGGCAACGGGGGCGCAGGGAGCCCTGGATCCATCACGTTCAGGGGATTAGGCATAACGGCGAGGCCTAATGGCCCTCATGAGCAACGGATTTCGTTTCGATAGGGCGAGGAGTGGACTGTAGGACGTTATTTGTCTTCCGTACCAGGCTGCGCTTTGGCGATGTTTATCGCCGCCTTGGTAAACATATTTGTTTACTACCTAGTTTTATTACCAGAGAAAACAGATATTTGTTTAAATAAAAAATAAAATCAAATCAATTAGTGGATTTATTTGTGCTTCTACACTGTCTTTTAATGTTAACATTAAATGCGTTGGACATTAATTTAATTTAGAGGAATTACATTGCAGAGGATAATTTGCAATACTGAAAACAGTTTATCATGGTTAAATTAACATTTAACTAAATAGGCTTAACAATTATTTCAGTGAAAAGAAATAAAAGTACCTAAGTAGTTTTTTGTTTCTTTTGTCTGGTTTTGGAAATTACATTAAAAGACAAAATTTCGTGTGAAAACATTTGTTACTTAAATCTAATTATATGAATGATACTTTTTTTTAAAAAAAAAATCACCTTTAAATTCACTTGTCATAAAAGATCATCCTTAAGTTTAAAAGTAAAAAAAAAAAAAAAAAAACTGGTAGCAACAAAGGAGTTTATATTTTACATTTAAAGTAAAAAACAAAATTTGAAATATTTATTCTAAAAAAAAAAAAAAAAAGATGAAACCTATTGTTAGTCAGCGTGGCTATATATTGTATTGTCTTAAAATGCATGCATTTTATGAAAGAAAATTTATTTGTAACATACACGAATGAAATAAAAATGCATGGATAGCAAACCATAAGGGCTACCGAAGTTTGCTTGGTAAAGCCACTATTTTGCATCCAATGGCTACTGGTTTTAGATCTCATACTATCAAAATTATAGTAGTTTATAAATTTAATATATATACTAAACATAGGTTTAAGCTGCCTTCTCAGATGACGACTTCGTCATCTTACCATAGATCCGAATCAAAACGTATATTGACGGTAGTAAAAGTTGAATCTTGTATCTTTCAGAAATAGATAGAGGGAACTAGAAGAAAAAAAAAAATTAACAAATAAAAAAAAGAATATAAGACATAATACAAAGGGGAAAAAATGGATAACATTTGATAAGTTCAATACTTAACGCGTGATTGGTTTTGGATGACTTTTCGTTAACACCGCGCTTAGTGCCGGATTACTCATTAGGCGGAGTAGGCGATTGCCTATGGGCCCCACGCTTTTTAGGAGCCCTCAAAAATTGAGAAAACCAAATATTTAGCTATTTCTTATTGCAAGGGTTAGTTTTTTATTACAGATTCTAATAAATAATCATTGTTTATTTATATATTTTTTTTAATTTGCTGATAATTTGTTATTTTATTTGTGCATTGAAATATATTCCTAAAATATTGTGTAATAAATTATTAGACTACAGGGCCCCGAGAATTTGACTGCTTAGGGGTCTCCATGTCGTTTAATCCAACACTGACCGCACTCAGAAACAGCTTGAGAGCTATTGGCGTGTATTGACCTTGTAGTAGTAAGCCATGGTTAAGAGATGAGGCTTACATCTGTATTGACACACCAATCTCCAAATTTCCATGCCACGATATAGTGATAACTTTGAGCTTCGACAGATTTTACATGTATCAACCCTGCTAATATGGCGTGCCCTTGTGAACTTAACGGATTTCACCCATGATGTGACTGTAATAACTGTAATTGCATAGATCATGAGCTCGAATCTATGACTACTCGATTATTCCCGGAGAAAGCATGAATGTTTGTAAAAGTATAGTGCCTTCGCGGCATAGGGGTACACTGAGTAGACGTAGAGCTACAAGACCTCTCGTGGGGTTGGTGAAAGGGGAAGAGAGGTGGAAGGTGGCTGATCCCCCAAGGTGTTCTCCCTGAAAGTAAGGGTGGAAACGAGCCAAATCGTACTGTCACCTGTATGGTAACGATATCTATTACTCAACCCTTTGCCATAAGGAATTTCGTAAGCCACGGTCTGTCTTTTTCTGATCAGGTGGCATTAGTAACAACAGCAACAACAGAATCGGACACAAGAAAAAAATGTGTTTATCATCTACTTTATTACATAAATTGAATTTGTAGAAAAAAGATTTTCTTAATGTATTAAGTCTGGTAAAAAATCTTTAACAAATATTTTGTGGAGCAATGAAGAATTAATATTATTTCATGAATAAGTCTGTGTAAATCGATTTCTTTATTTAAATTTCTGGAAAAAAAATGCTTTTAAAACGATTAATACACATTAAAAAAATTTTAAGTAACACTTGATAGAATGATATTTAAAAAGTGCGTTTTATGGGATCAGTGATTGCTCAATCGAGTTGAAGCCGAAACTTTTTCAAAATAAGAACTTTTAAACACCTATCCGAAATTTTTCGGCGGTACAAAGAAGAACATCATAACGCAGATACCACACGATACCAATGTGTACTAGAATTATTTCTCAAAGTACTTTCAATTTCAGAATGTAAATATAATTCTATTAGAATTTTTACCTGTCTAATCCATAAAAGCAAGCATTTGTTCAAAATTTGATTAGTAGGTGAATTTGGTGGCAGTTTCGTTCTTTAGCAATATTTTTATATATTTCTTTACAATATTGTTCTCCTTTTCGATTACAAGAAATGAATTTGAAATTTAAAAGGTAGAATTGCAATACTTTCCGTAAATATTAATAGAAATTTAAAAAATTGGTTTTAAGGTTTTTGAAACCATTATTGTTTGTTTAGAAAGTTTATATAGGTTAAACATAACATTCTTATTTGTTTAAAAGTCAGCTTTTTAAACAAATTTTTGTACCTTTCAACGTGATATTTTTTTTTTTTTTTTTATATACTAATTTTTTGTAATTATATGAAATTTTTAAAACTTATTTTCTACAAAAATAAAATTAAAATAATAAAAGGTAAAATTGATATTTTGTGTCTCTTAACGATATATGTAGAGAAAAAGAATTCGTCGAAAAAGCAAACTTTAGAGCTTTTCAAAGGTGAATTTCTCTGAAAAGCTCCTCGAATATGTATAATTACATAATATTCATATGTTGACAACAATAAATATATTTTTTAAAAATATCGAGTTTATAGAAAAGTTTTAACTTAAAAGGAAAAAAAAACTACTAATTCCATTTATAAATTTTATGAACAAAAATATAAATTTACATGCGCGTACAATTTTAATGAAGATGAATTATAATCTTGCATGTAAAGTGATACTATAAAAATAATATGTAAAAATATAATACAAAAAATTAGTTGTGATTCAGACAAGAAATGAAAGTAAAAAAAAAAGTTGCGTTTTCTCGTGTTTTGATAATTATTATTATCGATTTCTATTTCTATAATTGGATAATCATGCTCTTTTTTACGAACTATTTGTTTTATGGTGTTACATAAAACCTTTCCAGGAAATCCAACTTTTTGAAAAATAAGTAGGTGATTACAAAGGTTTTTTAGATGAAATTAAGGTAAACCAGAAATTTTAATACACTTCACTTAGTTAATTTTTAATTTCTTATTTTTGAACATGTTTTCGAAAGCTTTATTTGACATCGTCATTTGCTAAACGCTGCCAACAAATGTTACACAGTATATGAAAGTTTTTTTTTTTTCTTTAGGATATTCTTATATTTTTATGCAATATATTGTGTCTTGAAATGGACTCATAAATTGCATTTCTGAACAAAACACTTTGGTGAATAATTAAATGCAAGTGGGCTAAAGAAAAAGAAAGTAGAAGATAGAGAAATACTCACACACGCGGTTTCATTACGAGGGAAAAAAACATTTTTCTCTCTCTTTTAGAACTTGATACCTTTTTGTATTTAGATAAAAATAGAAAACATTTTTTGCTTTTTGCTTTTGTGTAATTTTTTTTAAAGTAATTGTGCGGATTTTCAATATGTCTCTTTATCTTATAATCTTTTAAATCATTTTTACAGAGATATCGGCACAAAAGCATTCGATTTTTAAATTCAATAAATTGTAAATTTAAAAATATATTTAAATAATAAGGCTGATATGCGGAGAAATGCAAAATGATTGAAGTCTAATGATTTTATTTAATATTTTATTCTTGTGGATTAAAATAGTATACAAAATTTCTAATTACATTTCTTAATTTTTCTACAATCAGAATAAAAACGATTATTTCAGAATCTACACATTTTTATTCTTGGAAATGAATGTTTTGAATTAGAAATCTATTGGGGGGGGGGAGTTCTAAGTATCTGAATAATTATTAAAATTAATATGTAAAATTATTAAATTATTTGATTATTTTCGTTTTTTGTAATACATTCAGAGTTCTGTTAAATGTCATTTATCCTCCTATGTAACTAAAACCAAATAAATGAATCAATAATTTTAGAAACCACGTATTTTTTCCTTCATTGAAACATTAAAAAAATTAGAAGAAAATATTTGAATAAAAATATATAATTTATAGGTAATTAAACGTTTATAATTATGAAAAATGTTAATAAATAATATGATAAAAAATCTTGCAATTTATAAACTTAATTTTTGCTACAAATTTGCATAATTTTAAAACTTTAGATTTTTTTATACTCAGTAAAAAATCAATAGGATAAGTCTACAATTTTTAGATAAAACTACAATATATAACCATTATGAATGAATGATTTGCAATATTTATGTAATATACATCCAGGTGCAGCACATTTATAACTGTTTAATTCTCTTATCTTCTCCAGTTGACCCATACGGAGTTAGTTATATTACATTTACGGTCACTCAATACATCTTTCTTAATTAAGAGTGTTCAACTATACTTAATGTATCTGAGTACTCTAAAATTGTGAATTTTGCCAAAAATTGACAAATTTTTGTTATGGTTTTATTTAAAAGGCCATCTTATTTGATTTATAAAATTACCAAATAATTTTCCATTCCCTACAACACAAATTACAAGTGTTTTAGTAAAAGCAAATGCCTCTACATTAAGCAAGATGCCATACTTTAAAATGCGTTTTACTCGAAATGTGTGTTTTTTTAAAATGCTCAAACGGGAACAGCGATTGCTCAAACAGTTTTTGAAATAATTAACTGAAATTTTTTTGTGTACGTTCTGTATAATAGAAGTGTCTTAACCTTCTGATTTATCAATCACTGTTTTATTACAAAAATTGCAATCCCTTATGTGAATATAATCACTATTTTTTAAGCAATTTCTTAAAACCACTAAGATAAAGTGCTCTAGTTTTTTGTAAAAATTAAGATACCTCTTATCCTGAAGGTCATTTCAAAAATGAATATCAAAGCAACACATCAAAATTGAAAAATTGAAAATTTGTTCATAAACTTTTTGTACAGAATCTTTTTTTTTTTTTTTACCGTTTTTACTTTTGTACCATTTATATAATTTTTTTGTAAATTTTTACCATTTGTTTCCCATTTCAGTAATAATAATTTCTTTTTCTCTTCTTAATTTTAGCGTATTTTTCTTAAAATATACTAAATAAACCTAAAAACCACACAAAAAAAAATCCCCATATTTCCATTTTTTTTTTTTAAAGTTGTCGGATACCTAAGAAAAAATAGGTTTGATCATTTATCATAAGTTTGTAACTTTTATTTGAGGTTTCAAGTAAACACTTCCTTTCTTCGTGTCTGTAAATAATTCTCACCACCAATAAAAAATTTCAAATTAAAAAAACAAACAAAAAAAAAACATGATTTTTTAAGATTTTAGAAATTGAATTAGAAAATTTTAGAATTCCAGCCTATATATATATATAAAGAGAAAAAACTATACTTTGGCTACCTTTGGCGTGGATTCCGGACGCACAGCAAACCCATCCCGGAGTAGCCGGACGCCTGAATCCGGTCCAAAATAACGACTCACCCTCTCCGTCCGCCAAAGTGACAATGGCTGGGAAAAAATGTGGTAGATACAGGGCAACGACTAGAATATCAAACAGATCGAGCAACTTTTTCTCCGGCCGTCCCCTCCCCCACCCCATTTATCTCTCTATCTGTCTAAATATATATGTTCTTTATTGCGAATGCCCGAAATTTATCTTCTTCTATTGTTCGAGAGGAGGGGTTGTGATTGTTATTTCGATTCTTTGTTTGTTTTCACCTTAAAGAGGTCGTTTTCCTTCGGGATGGAGCGGACTCGCTGATGAGGTGTATAGGTAACGGACCTTTGCAGGAAAGAGAGCTCCGGAAGGGCAGAGCACAGGAAAGCCAGATGTACAGGGAGAGTGATTTGGAGATTGCAATGAAACGAATGGAAGGGGCACAAAGAAAAGTTTTAGGAAATATTTTTTAAATTTGTGCATGTGCTTGAGTAAAAGTATTCTTGAGTTGCAAATTTCTATAAAAATTACGCAGGAAATTAGCAATAGAGTTAAACTGCGGAATTATAATCCAATTGAAAATCCTACAGAAATATTTATTATTCCTCTGATTCGTTTCCACAATGATTGAAATAATGATAATTAATTATTCCTCATAAAAAATCATTAAAAGCTCAGTTAAAAGGTGGGTGTTTTCTGGGGTGGTTTGTAGCTCTAAGCCCCTTGTAGTGAGTTCGGTTCCCTTGAATATTCCGCCAATAGCCATCGTGTTACGTTGAAGTATAGCGCCAATAAACAATCAAATCCAACTCTGACTTACAAAAATGTGAAAAAAACCTCTTACTTATTAAAATAGTAATTAAAAATATATTTCAATGGATTATTGAAACTACAATTCAATTTCTCTTAAGGAGTTGAAATAATACTTTTGTAATTAATAATCATGAGATTCCTTAAAAGTCACGTAATCGTAAGCTATTACTAAGACGATCAAGAATTAGCGGTACAACATTTTGGATATTTCTATAAGGCAGAGGGGGGCAAATAGTGATCTGCAAAGATATTTTTTTTCTGGATATCCAATACAGTCAAGAAACTAAATAAACACAAAATGTTCCCTACATTTGGGTCAGCATATATGTGTGAGCAAAGTTTTTCTTTTATGAAGATCAACAAAAGTATCTATAAATGCAAGTTGGCTGAGATTAGCTTGCAGGCTGTGATGAGAATTTCAACAAGCAAGCTCATTCCATACGTCAAAAAATAGAAAGCATTTACCTCATTAAACTGACTTTAAAATTAAATGTAATTACAGGTACATACGACACAAAATTAAGCACAATAAGTAGTAATAATGCTCGATTGCATTCAGTGGCGTAACGGAGAATGTTTGGACCCCCTGCAAAGTCAAGTTTTGGACCCCCAAAGTTGGATTTTACAAAGAGTAGATACTTAGCGGCCGTCAGGCTTTGGGCTCCCTGGAGCATGCCCCCCCCCCAGCAATGCGGGGGTGTACGTTATGCTACTGATTGCATTATTTTAATTAACTTATAATTGTTGATTTTTATGGTACAAATCATACCTTTTCTGAGATTCAAAGTTAACTAATGAATACAATTTTTTTTTATATAAGTTCGCTCGGCCTTCCGTTATCCTTCGCTTCCACAATGCAGCCCTCGAGCCAAATAATTGTCCTCCCCTGCCGTAAGGTCATTTAAAATTTAAGTAAAACAATGAAGAAAAATTAGGTACATCATGCATATGTCCAACGACGTTGGTAATATTATTTCCTCTTATTATTTAAACAACGTTCATTATAAATTCTATAAAATCTTTCAAATTTAATTTTAAAATTGATCCTTAATTAGAGATTTTACACCCCGAAGCCAACTCCATTTCTTAAAAAAAACTAAATTTAGAGTGATTGTACGACATGCACCCATAAATCGCAATATTTTTTTTAAAAACGATTGCAGACTTGAATTATTGGGAGAGATTCCTTGGCAAGCGTGACAATCGCATTAATTCGAAATAGAGCATTCATCCTGCGAGGTGCCGTGTTAACATGAGTGGGCGTAATTGAAGGGAACAATTAAAAGACGTCGTCCATCGGGGGGTGGACAAGGGTGCGCGCAAACGACTTAACAAATGCAGAGTGGCATGTTCAGCGATGCCTGGCGTGAAGAATCGATAGAATACACCTTGGGACCCGGAACTTGACGTCCCGGATGAGACGCAGAAGAAGGTTTTAATTAATCATAAAGTCAAGATGCTTGACATTGTCTCTGATCATCATTTACAGATGGATAGATTTGCATGGGGGTTGCGAAATTGGCTACTTTCGATTGGGCAAAGGGGCCGTCTTTATATTGTGAGCACTTTTCGAAAAAATGGGATTGACTTTGACCAGAGTGTTTAGAGAGAAAAATATCTCTCTTATAACACATTGTATTCTGAATTAGTATCTTGAAAAATAACTTTTCATAATAAAGTTTTAATTAGGGTATTACTTTATAAAAAATTCGAAAAATGTTCTGAAAGCCTGTAAGATTTATTCCGAGATAGGAAGAAAGAACCCATGACAACCTGATGTCTAGATAAACCTGGTTTAATTTATCATATTGCCGTTCTATTTCTCCCTATCTTTATGGAACGTCATTAAACAAAGGCAATTCCATAAGACTCAAACAAATTTAGAGTTCAAACAACTATTGTAGAGTAAAAAAATAATGATTCCTCTAAGGATTAAAGACGTAAAAATAATAAAGAAAATGGTCAAAGTTCATATACTTTATTCTTGTATCATTATAATTTTATTTTTAATATAATATTCAGATTATATTAACACGTATATACATTCTTTAAATTATCAGAAAATATGCTGAATTTTCATAAACGTACTCTTTGTAATTTCTTTCTTTCTAAAATGTACCTTCAAGTTGAGGGAGGAATATGAATAACAATATTATTTTAGAATAGAGAGGGGAAAAACACCACATTCCGTTGCAGCTGTTAAAGAAGTTTTGTAAACTTAACTAATAGTACTTACATCAAAGATCTTTTTCTTTATGTTCAATCAAAGTAATCTTATAAGCTAAAAATATTTTGGATGGACTCAAATAATTCAAAGTTCCAGATAATTCTCCACTCCAAGCAAATAATACAGTTAAAATGTATCAAATAATGGAGGTGATCTTGTATTAAAAAATAAGAATATTACAGATTTTTTTTAGTTCCTAAATGCATTATATTGAATTAAAATCAATTGCATACAAAATGTTCTATAATTTTTGGTAGATTTAATGTATTAAGTTTGCTAGTTACAACATAAATTTAAAATATTTAAAGATCCCTTCACACGCATTTTCATGCTAAAATGACTAAATATAAAGAAAATTTTTAAAATGTTGACTGGAGGTACAGTAACCAAATATTTCTTGTTTGCATTCATTGTATTGTTAATAATGTTTTACAACATTTAAAAAAAATTTTGATTAGAATTTTCTGAAAAAAAAAATATATAAGTGGAATAAAATGAGAAAAAGTTTTTCTCTCAAAGCAATATAAATTTTTTTTTTCCTGAAACTCTTAACTATGTTTTGGTTAAACATTTTTAACAGATTTTATGATTATAATGTTTACTTATAGAATTAACATCTATGTCAAGTTTCTCACGAAACTACAAACGTGTCGAAAAATGCCTATTTTTGTTAAAATGCTCAATTTTGTGAAATTGCAATTTAAACTAATTCAAATATTTTTCACAGATGTAAATATTTCTTTTTGTAAAAGAAAAGAGCGTTTAAATACTTTTTATTTAGTTACAACAAAATTTTTAACTACATTAGATTCAGAAAAACAGAAAATTACCTAAGAAAATTTCTCCAACAGAAAATTTAGTATAAACTCATTATTTGCTCGATTTTTAAAATAACGTCCTCCTAAATTATAAAATAAGAAGTTTCTGTAAGAAGAAGTGGGACTTAAATTTAAATACATAACAAATTAAAAACAAAATACAAGATTTGTGATTCCACTTAAATTTTCAAGTCATTTGAGAAAGATACAAAATATTCATAAGAATTCAAAGTGTAATGCATAACATATTTATTGATAATGATGGTATCATTTTTAATATCTATCTGTGAAGAAAATAAAAATAAAGATCGGACTCCAAGATGATATGCATTTTGCATTTTTGTTCTTTTTTCTGTTCTCTTAAGTTTATTTGATGTCATAAATAATTATTCATCTATAATCAGTCCTCATTACCACTCCACCCTTTGGAGCAGAATACTTCTCTGAACTCGCGACATTTGGAATAATTATTTGTCTCTTTGAAAGCATCGCCGAAAGGCGATAAATGAGTAAAGATATTTCTGAATGAAAGAAAAAAATTCCACATCAATAATTGTTTTGTTGATAAGAAAAAAATTGATTCATTACAAGTTACATTCTAAAAATGGTTATAAATATGTAATAAATTATAACGAGTGAGAAATAAATATTAGATTAATTTTCAGTGATTAATTGAAAACTTTTTATCTCTAATGATGTGAAAATATTTCATTGGTGGGAAAAAAATACAGTAGGTGTTTCTTAACTGAGGACTGTAAGATTGAAAGGACCTCTTTTCCGGTTGGTTTTGTAACAAAATAGTAAATAAAGATAAATTATAAGTTTAATGTCATTGAAAAGAAATCGATGAAAAAGTAACACTCAAGTTCCGTCTGTATCAACCATTTTTTTTTTAACCAATCTAACTTGTTTTAATTATTTTAAAAAAATGTTACCGAATTGAGAAGGTTACATTTTTGTGGTATTGGTGTTAGTTATTTATCGCCAAAAATAAATTGCATGCCATGAATTAACCGCCAAAACATTTTACGATCTACTTATTTGATACCAGCCTAAGGATAATTCGAAAGTTGTGAAATACGCCAAAAGTCGCCATTGCCATAGGGTTAATACACAAAAAGATAATTTTTTTTAATGATTATTCGACAGATGAAAATTTAGTTTATTTTTTAAATCATTAATTTTAAACTGTGTGTGTGAATTACTTCCTCAATTCACTAAGTATGATGAAGAAAACACATAATTCAGAATGTTATAATGTTTCTTTTTTGTTGTATATTTTTGAACCTGAATGCTAATCACTTTGATTGTGATTTTATCCTTCACAATTTTATTGAAATAATCATGCATTTTTTAAATATTGGAATAGCTTTCTAAATTTGTTATTTCGTATACATTTAAATAATTCTTTGTGAATTTAAAATTTAAGGTAACGTTTTCAGCAAATTATTTCTTTATTTTAATATGAAAAGATATATATAGAGAGAGAGAGAGAAAGAGAGAATTTTTTTTTAAAACACAGAATCAATAATAGAGAAGAAAACAAAACTGAAATATGTGCTGTAGTGATTTTATCTGAAAAAAGAGCATTGCCGCTTTTTCCAATTTTAAATTTGTAAATAAAAATAATTTAATGCTTGTATTTGTGTAACTTAGAATACTGTTTTAAAATTATGTATGAAAAAAACCCAGTTGAATGGAATTAGTACATAAATTCTAATTATATAATTTATTTAAATCTATGTATTTTAATTAATTTGTTCACAATTTATTGTTAATATTGTAATTACTACTACAATAATTATTAATAATATAATTAAAATCAATCAATTTTAATTTGTTTTGAGTAGATTCGTTTGTATGTTTCATATTATAAAATAATAAACACGTAATTGGTAAGAACCTTTGATTGCTACAAAGAACAAGAAATTTAACTTATTTTGTTCCGTAAGTTTATGAGAATTCAGATCTGTACTGCATTGTAAGACTGCTAGTGCTGTTAACTGTCAGTAATAATTATAATTTTTACATTAACAGTATAAGTTTTAAAAATTTATCTCATGCTTGCTTATATTTAGAATAGGTAATTAATTTTTTTTTTCCCCATCAAATAACAAATCACAAACTTTATAATTTAAAAAAAAAACATGAAAAAGGAAAGATTCCTGCAGTCATTTGATATGGTTAAGCAATATTTCAATTATTTAAAAAATTAAATCATCTTTAAGGTATCCGTAAGGTTGAGTCAATTAATTCTAATACCTTTTAAAGAATAATGCAAAAATCCTTTCAATGTTTTCTGATTGGGTGTGAAAGTTAGGTGAAGTGATATCAGCAGTTTTTCTTGGCACCCAATAACGGTTTCAAGTGTTTTAGCAATAGCTTTTTCATTTTGCTCCAGATGTACTTCCACACATATCAACCGGAAAAATATTAATATATTAGTTTAATGAGTTAAATTCAGGGTGGTCTCATGACAGATGCAATCAAGTATTCTGCATTGGATTCAAAACTGACATTTACACTTATACTAGTTGTTCTACGTTTAAAAATTAAGAAAGCAAATTCAAATTTTGATAACTGGTTATAGATTGTATATATATTCTTCTAAAAGTTTTCAAAATTAAAAAAAAAAATCCTTACAATACACGTGTATTTTTACGTCAAGAGTTTTTTTTATTTATTTATGAGTGTTGTTATTGCTGACAAATATGTACTTTTTAGAAGAAAATTTCTACAAAAAGCAGCATTGGCAACAGCGAAGCGCAAGAGCTGATTGGCTCGAAACGCGTTATGGTTTAAATTCATGTGACGTCATAGTCATATGAACATATGATAACAGCAATCACATGTTCCCAGCTAATCAATTCATGCGTTTAGCTGTTGCCAATTTTTGCTTTTTACAGAAACTTTCTTTTAAAAAATACATATTTGTCAACAATAACAACGCGTGCATGGATAAACAAAGTTCACTTGGTTTAAAAAGCACGTACAATATAATTTTATTTAAACTTTTTGAAGAATCTTAATACTCGAAGGTCTTTATCCAAATCTAAATTTTACAACAACTACAAATTTAATGTCAGTTTTGAATTCAAAGGAAAACATGTGACTGCATGTGTCGTCATGAATTTAACTTATTGCTTTTATCATGTGATTATGACGTCCCGTGAATACATGAACTGATTGGCTGGAAACATGTGATTGCAGTGATGTGATTAGGATGACATACGAATTGAGTGCATTGTAATATTAATATAATCGTGATGTTTATTTAACAATGTAAGTCCGTGATACTCAACCTGCGGCCCACGGGCCGTATGTGGCCCGCCAGCCTTTTTTGGGTGACCCGGCCATGGTTTATTGCACTAAGGAATTCGGTTATTTAAGAACAATGCACTAAAAGTGTAGCGTTAAATTCTACCAGTCAAGCAATCAAATTTATCAATTTTGCTATCAATATCCATTTTTGTTTATTGTAGATTGTAAACGAGAACTTGATTAGGGATGAAAGAAAATTGAAATGACCCTATAACTCAGTAAAAAGTGCATAAAAAGCAAATGTTTTTTTTAATGCGAGTTGGATTGAGAGGTTAATATTGTATTAAAATAAAAGTTGGAAAAAGGAGTTATTATTCTGATCCATTTTGAATGGGTCTTATAGTGTTTTTTTCCCATTATCTTTATGTTGCTTCCCGCGTGAAATACTTGTTTTAAATATGTGGCAAGACAGGAAAAAGGTTAAGTACCTTTGATGTAAGTCAATGTGTAATTAATTTAACACTGTAACTATAAATAACTATTAAATTAGCTCTATCAGCTGAACTAATTAATTTTTAATAAATCTGAATAGTTTAATAAAGTGCATTAACTGTCCTTGATTTATTAAAATTAAAAATAGAAGATTTATATTAACTTTAATAATCATTTTTAAGAACATTAGGAGTGGCCTATTGAAAACATTGTCTATAATACACATGAAATGAATCATCAGTCACTGTAAGGGAATATCTCACCTGTAAATATGCTTTTCACTGGGTGCATGGTCCCTTCCATCGCGCGCTCTCCCCTAAAAGTCCCTGCGGACAAATGTACAAATCAGTTCTGTTTATGGGTCGATTAAACATTCCGTTGCTATAGCGTCTTTACATATTACAAGAGGTTCCGGGCGCGTTACTTCGGGACCTTTAAATCGTGTTATCTTGGATCGCGACTACAATTTACGCTGCGGTCCTCTCAGCTAATATCCGTCGGTAATGAAGACTCCACACTTCGCCATGTTTATTTGGCTCAAGAGCTAATGTGTTTTGTAATTTTGTAATAAAAGGGGGGAGCCGGAGCGGAGCAAATTTTCTCCAGTCAAGAGAGCTTCCGTCGCTTCTCCTGTTGTTATTGTTGTTGTCGCACCATTTTTACGTCTGGCGAGAAGGATGGTTACAGAGATCCGTTGCGGGATGCTTACTTTAAAGGAAAGGAATGTTAAATTTGAGATGGGGGTTGAGTGAGGGTGGTGTGCATGAGCGAAGTAAGGCATAAATGAATATCTGGAAGGCAAACGATAGTGCTACTGGTTTGGTGCTTTGATTGTTTAGTGTGCCGTGGAGTGTTTTAGAAAATAAGATCTTTTACAAAGATGAGGTTTGCGAGAGATGCCTAAACAATTATTGGGAAGACTCGAGAGGATGTTTGGAGATATTGTATTTTGTATCGATGGAGAAAATAAAAATATACAATTAGCTAGCAATTCAAGGAAATTCAATTGGTACCATTTTTTGTAATACCATTTCTTGGTGCTTTATATATACATACATATATATATATGCATTCAAAAAGTTATGTTTTAGCATGTAGTATGGCTCTTCTATTCAATAAAATTATTTCAAATGAAATTTTGCATGTAATATTGATACAATTTTGATAAACTTAAATTTTAAAGTGATTTTTAAAAGTTTTAAAATCCTATTCCTTCTGTATTTACTAATATTTTAATACAATAATATTTATGCAACATTTTTAAGGATATCCTAAGCAAATTTAGAAATTTAAGATCGATTTTACAACAATTTATTTATTTATGGAGGAAAAAATGTATAACGTGTTGATATGTATTTAGTAAAACCCCCAAATCTCACTAATATAAATTTTTTCAAAAAAAAATTTAATTTATATATTTTTTTATTGCAAAATGAATCATTTATTTTGCTACATGTATTATATATAACTCACAGGTAAAAAGATTAGTAGCTTTTTTGTGGAAAGAGTATGGCATTTTTAATACAATGAATTTCACACAATGTGAGAAAAATCATTTAAAAATTATCCACTTATGACTGAAAAAAAATAAGGTATATATATTTTAATCAACTAAGAATGACGTGTTTTTATATATAATTTCAGTATCTGTTTTCAATAATTGCTCCCCTTTCAGATTATTAGTTGCTCCTAACTAAAAAATTTTAGAAAAATACATAAAAATAAGTAAATAACAAAATGATTTAAAATTTTTTTTACTTAACATGGTATTAAAATATTATATTCTTATATAAACATTGTTAGACTTACAGTAATTTAATGTAATGACATTTACTCCCATTTTTATATATATAAAATCCATAAATATATACAAATAGTTATAAACCTAAGTATAACCAGCAGTCAAGACAGTAAGAAATATTAGCCACTGTAGAGCAATAGCAAACTCTTAGCCTTAGGAACCAAAACTGCAGATTTAAACAAGGTTTTTCGACTAGTCAACATTCCCCTGTAATTTGCCTATACACTGGACCATAGGGAAAGGAAGAAATATTAAGAGAAATTAACTATTACAAAAATAAAATACACAATACTATTAATATATAGTGATAAAATTTAATAGCCTACGTAATTACTAGTATAGAGTTAAAATCTAGTAATAAAACTAGAAGATTAAACTTACTTTGTGAGCACAGCATAAGGTTAATGTTCCCACCAAATATAAAGGAGTATTAACAGTACTGCATAAAAGTAAAATTAGTAAATTATGATAAAATAATAGTAAGTCTTTTAAAAACATTAAATTTTAAAAATAAAAGGACTTCCTAAGTATACACAATGATACTTAAATAAAAAAAAGTATTATTAATTTATGAAACGTGTAGCACCATCTTTTGATTAACACTGTATAGCTAAATAAAGCCCACTCAATGAAATATTATTACATATGTTATCATTTCACTGAGAACGATTAGAAATATAATTGTACAGAAAATTAGCAGGATATCCGAGATCAATACAATGGCTGATAAAGTTATTAAAATTTAAAAATATAATAGGTGTATATATCGCTAACTAATACATTATTACGATAAATATATATAAAAAATAATATTTCTATACATAGAAATTCATTATATATATATGTATATATATATATATATATTTATATATATGTATATATATAGTGAGGGCTAAAATTGTGGACATTTTTGAACATTCTTACGTTTTTTTAAATTTATATGCTTATAGAAAATGTTACGTTGCACAAAATGTAAGGCCTTTTATATCATTTTAAAGAGAATTTAATATTAAATTCAATACAGAAAACGAAATTCAAATATTTACAACGTAAAAAAGTTACACTGCAATATGCAATAACTATCGATATACATTTGATACTGATGATAACAGTGGGTTATCAGTACTTAGAGGGATAGTCTTTATTTTTTATTACATCTTCTCATTGATACTTCATTGAGTTGAAAATAGTTTTAAGCTCTTCCTTCATTAATACATGATGTCAGGAAACAATTATATCCTCAATTAGTTCCTTTTTATTTCATGGGTACCTCATTCGGACAAGAGTTTTCAAACGGTGCTACAAGTTTTCGATAGGATTGAGGTCAGGACTATTTCCTGGTCAGGACAACAATGATATTTAGTCAAGAAGCAAGGCATTAAATAAAAGAGTAGATTGGACATTTATAATGAGATGTGCGGTGAGAAAGTGGTCTCTTCTATGTTAAAATTGCAAGACAGGAGGGTGGTTCTGTGACTACATCTGGAGACTGAAAATTTTGTTTAAGATGTCAGGAGACAAATTTAATAAAAAAAGGCAGAAAAAGGCATGAAAAAGGTGCACGACATCTGTTAATTACAGAAATACAAAAATAATGTGTTTTCAATATAGAAGAATAACATTAATGACCGTCAGAAGTTATTTGAATGAAGCCGGTGTTTTTGTCAATTCAGAAACAACCAGGAGAAGATCAGCAGATGTTAGACTAAGAGGTAGAATTCCACGAAAAAAGCCAATTGACAGCAGCGTTAAAATAGACTACAGTGGGCAAAGGAACACATTAATTGGTCAAATGATTAGTGGACACAAGTTATACGGAGCGATGAAACTAAAATATCGTCATTCGGTAGTAATGGGGGGAAATATGTAAGACGTAGAATAGGAGAAATGCTACAGCCTAACTGCATCCAAGCGACTGTGAAGTACCCACATAGTTTTCTGATTTGGTCATGATTTCAGCAGATGGTATTGGTCACCGTCATATCATCGACATGTCACTGATTGCCAGAAAATACATTAACACCATTCTAGAACCCAACTTCTACCTTCCATCAGGGATCTATTTACCAATAATGTTTCGTTTATTTTTCAGCAAGATTCTGTTCCTTACCCCACAGTAAAGTAAACGAAAGACATGTATCGTTCGAAGATCATTGAATAGTTATCTTGGTCAGGAAACAGTCCTGACCTCATACCTATTGAAAACGTGGCACCTTTTGAAAACTCTTGTCCGAATGAGATGTCCATGAAATAAAAGGGAATTATTGAGGCTATAATTGTTTCCTGCCATCATGTAATAACGAAATGAAAGCTTAAAACTGGAACTCATTGGAACATCCATAGGAAGCTGTAATAAAAAGAAAAGGCTACCCCACACTAAGCACTGATAACTCACTGCAATCATGAGTATTTATTGTATATCGATAGTTGTTGCAGCATAATCCTTTTACGTTGTAAATATTTGAATTTTTTTTGTATTGAATTTAGTATTAAATTATTTTTTTTAAATGATATAAAAGGCATGGAATTTTTTGTGCAACTTAACATTTTCTATAAGCATACAAACTTGAAAAACATAACAATTTTCAAAAGTGTCCACAATTTTGACCACCACTGTATATATATATATTAAGAGCAAGACAGAGGAGGGGAAGGTATTCCACCATCATCAAGAAGTTCGAAGTTTGAAAATGCTAGTAATACAAATGTATTCTACAATTTTATAATGTTACTTCCAGTTCGAAAGTATTTTATCGAAAAACAGAACAGAAATGTTCCAAAGGAGACTGAATGTAACTTCAAATGAGTTTATTCTCACTCTCTCCTTACCCTTGAATGTAAATATTTACTCGAAATCAAACAGTTGAAAATCATTAATTTTTCACGTTTCTATCAATCAAACAATAAAGCTACCTCTATCGCAGACCCCCCTGTGTTCCGCGGGTCTCAGTTTAAGAACCGCTGATTTAAATGACACCAGTCACGCTGCTCGTGTGACCATGTTCACTCAACTCTCTCTCTCTCTTATAGAGTCCTAAAACTTCATATAGGAAACCACACACTGAAAAAGAGCTATGATGATAACACTTAAAGGCTTACTTAAATTTGAAAAAAAATAGCAAAGTTTAATCTAAAAGAATAGAAATAAAAGAAATAAAATAAAAGGAATGAAATAAAAGCGAAATATAGTTCTACGCGATTTCAAATTATTCTACAATAGATTCTCACTAAATTGTTTTAACTAAACAATACCGAATATAAACGAGATAAAGTTATTTCATGGGAACTAACTTATATCTATAATGATTTTATATCAAAATATTTAGCTTTCGAAATCTGTATCCATGGACACGTGGAAGTAAGTGAAAGGTATTTCCAAAAGAAATACAAGTACTGTATAATTTTTGTTTCTAAACAGGATGAATATTTAAGTTATTAAGAATTAATGATAAAATAGTGTATATATATATATCACATAAAAATAAATTCAAAATTTTTTTTAAAACGTTTACAGATTTCTTTTACAGCTATAAAGTTTTGAGAACTGTTAAACATTTATCTCTCTCTTTATATAACGCTTCGTTGATGAAAGCTTTAATTTCTTTTGGAAAAAAAAAACCATCGATAAAAGTAACTGCATAAAACTAAAACTTATAAATATTTCATTTAAAATCATTCACCTAATGAGAAAGAGCACTTTTTTATTTCAATTTATAGAACGTCAATGCAAAGAAATAGGCAGAGGCGGAAACATTGAATATATCTCGTCTTCAAAAAAGGGCAACCAGCAACGTATTTTTAGCCTTGCGCTTTGCGTCAAAAGGTGAAAGTGAAAACTTAAGGGGGAGAAAAAAAATGAACTCTGTACAAAATTCTTTCCCAATTTATGCAAATCCCTTGCGTCATAATAAAGAAAGTATTTAGCGAAATAAAACTACCTCGATAAATGTCTTGTAAATTTCCCTTCCCAAAGTGTAATGTACCGTTTCTAATAGCTCTGACAAGGCTAATATCAGGGTGACATTTATAAAAGCATTTAACTTTTTTTCGCCCTTTAACTTTTTCAAATGAGCCTAATTACACTTTAAAGCGATTTCTGATATACTTTCTTAAGCACTTCGCATTCCGATCAATAATGGTGCAAATACCCAATGAAGCTTCCGCGCTCACTTGAAACGATTTGTGATCGGTGCACTGTAATAAATAAACTTCACGCCTGAAATTTGGCAGAAGTCTGTGTCCAAATTCCATGGGAAATTATCGATCGAAATTATTTAAAGAAAGTAAATATTCGAAAAAGTTTGGCAATTTATAAATTCCAAATATTTTTTCTAAGTATTATGATAATAAAAAATACGTCATTGTAATTTGTAAGGTGGTGTTAATTTTTCGAAAAATAATGCGAAATAATAGTAAGTGTAAGCTAATGCTACCATTGAGTCCAGTGGCTCAGTGGTAGTGTTTCCTGCTTCCACACCAGGTCCAGGTCCTTCAACCTCAGGATGGGCAAGGTCGACTTAGCCTTACATATCAGACTGACTACCTGGGCGGAACATCTGCTCATGCACCTTAGAGCATAAAGTAACGAAGAGATAGGGCACAGTAGGCCAAGAGATACTGAGATGGGACACAGTAGGCTTTTGCCCTTCCTGGACTGTTGTACCACTGAGTTTAGTTTGGTTTAATAGTGATTGGGAGCGTTTACGAAAGTAGTATTTCGAAGCATCACGAGGGTTATTGGTTCAGGACATCGTCATATTGAACCATGGTCAAGTGATGAGAATGACACTAAAGCTGGCATCCCCTCTCCACAATTCCACACCATGCAAGGGGGCTTGGTGCTTGCTTGAGGGCCAACATTGCTTTGATCCTGAAAAGGAACTATGTTTATACTACTTTTTGTTACTTTTAGTTCATTCTAGATACAAGTTTATTTAACAGAATTAATTTTATACAGAATTAATTTTAGACTTTGAAATTTATTAAATATTTTGACACAGTTGGAATTTAACCGTGTCAGAAATTCAAGTTCTGGTGCCTCTGAAGAGAGACTGGCACTCGTCAAATCTATCGGAAATCTTCCCGTTAGACTGATTTGATAATTTGGAAAGGGGGCAGTGCCAATTTTTAGGCTCATTTCGGGCCCTGGGCGCAGAATATCTATGGGTCCTTTGGCACTGGCGGGATGAGATTTATAACCAGAAACTCTGGTTAAGTCTATCTTGTCCGGGCCCCTGAGTGCCCACCCCAAGCAACCAATGGGTAAACCGGCACTGAGAGGGGCCGCCAGCTCAGATGTCGTCCTTGTCACTTGACTGCGGCTCAAAATTACGTGGTCTGTTGTCAAAAGCTTCGCACTGCTTTGTAGGTGCTGTTAAAAAACTTAACTCACACCGCAATACACCCTATGAAGACTTTCAGCCTATACAAATTTAACTTACATGGCAGATTTTAAGTGACATCGGGGCTTGACTTAACCGATCGTGCTTGTGACCGAGGTTACCCATTATTAGGTAACGAGTTGAGCTAAATGCTGCCTCACAGAGAGACTTTCCATGAATTCAGATCCATGAGCATTCCGTTGCGTAGCCCAGTGTTTCTCAAACTTTCGATATTTATAACCCGGTATTCAAGCCTAATTTTCATCGCGCCCCCTCCATACAATAACAATAGATTGAATTCAATAACACTATACTTTAACTCTAAGGCTACAATACGACTTCTCTACTTCGACTAAAGATACAATACCTCAAAAGTGCGACCGGCGTTTATAAACGTCAGCCAAAGCGTTAATTTCCCTGGACATATATTAACGTCTTTCCAAAGTATGATCGTTTTTGTGCACTGTATCCTCAAAATTATTCCAAAGGCTTTGGTATGCAATAAAAGGATCTTGACAGTGTTTGCGGAGGATTTACTGATTTCAGGGGATTTGCTTATGTATTCCATTTTTTGCCTCCCCCCAATACATCACATACGTGGAAAATGATGGCATTGGGGAGGGAATCGTGTAATTTTTAATCGTCATTTAAGGGATTAATTCTAAATTAGGTTAAGGGATTAATTGTTAATTATAAACCGTAATGATCAAGATAATTTTTAATTTTTGTGTATGATTTTATGTAAGAATAGTCCATGAGTTACTGGTAATTATTGAACTTGTTCTTAACTTATCATTGTTAAACTAACTATAAAATACATTGTACAGTAGTGATACATTTATAAGTGTATTATATCAGTGTAAATGAGTATTTTATTATGTCAAAATGTATTTGTTTAACTTTCGTTCAGTAAGTTAACATTTTTTTTTGAATAATCTTTTTTTTAGACCTTTCAATAGGCTCGCGCACCCCTCGTAGAGTTATTAACCTCCCGTCGAGGAGCGTGTCCAACATTTTAAGAAACGCTGACGTAGCCATTTTATCATTAGAATCTATTTTATGTTTTGAAATGATAAAAATAAAAGAGAAGATTTTTATTGCAATTGAAGTTGTTTATCTTAACCAGAGGTTCCCAAACTTTTTGTCTCGTAGACCTCTTGCCATGTTTTTCAGTTTGGGGTAGACCCCTGCTTAATTATTATTGAATTTTTGCAAATTTATCAACTTAAATATATTTTTAACAGCTGGTACTACTACTCCTACTTTAAAAAAATTAAAATTTCAACTGTAATGAGGTATAGTATTTTAAATTTAAAAAGCATATGTTAATTAACTAAATTAAAATTAATTAATAAATATAACTATTAAATAAACTAAAAAATTATTTTAATGGGAAGGACGAATCTCTAGCACTACAATATCAAATTTTCAACATTTACTATCAATCTTGTCTGGTTTAATTTTAAATCTCCTCTGTTAGTAGTATCCAGTTTTTTTTCGAGATTTGCAACTGCGCTGAAACTCTTTCACTCTAGGAAAAAAAATTAAAAACTTCTTCACGATATTCCATAAGTCGAGACAAATAACAGGTTTCACTTTTTAAAGCCAAAATTGCTGGCATCCGTTTCTAAACACACACTTTAAGATCTTCGTTAGTGCCTATTAGTTCCTATTGTAATATGACATTTTTTTTTCAATATGACCCTATGGATTCATTGCCTACTGTGGTATTGCCATAGTCAGAGCATTCTCAAACCTCGTTTCAAAATCTGAATAAAATGCATTTAAATGTTGAACGTAGGTTTAAACGTTCTGATAGATAGTCTGCGAAAAATTTAGAAAATTCGGGACCTCCAGTATTATGCTTCTTTAGCTTAAATCAGGAAGGAAAAGCTGAAATGGTTCTTGTTTTAATAAAATTTACGCCGTCACCTTGTAAATGCAAAATAACCTCATTAAATTTAGTAAATAAATCTGTTAAATAGGCAAAATTTAGTTTACTCTTGATTATAAATTTTCTTTTAAAATTAAAGTCCCGATCTAGTTTAATGTGAGAGCCAGTATCACATAGACCCATCTTACACCTCATGGACCCCCAAATTAATTTTTGGCTGACGTAGACCCCTTGGAGGTCGTTATAGACCCCTGGGGATCTAGATAGACAACTTTGGGAATCATTGATCTAAACAGAGAGCTCTAAGCTAATTCTTCTTTATTAGCAAGAGTTCTAAAGATTTTAATAAATATGATACTGCATTATTGGTTTCAAAAATTCATGAGATCCAAGCTAAGTTTTATTTAGCGTTGAAGTTGGGGGTACAAATGAGGAGTGTGTGTGCTTACAAATGATTTCTACAATGTCTACCTTGTAGTACCTCTTCTAGATATTGTAATGTCATAATTCTTGTTTTTCATTTAGAGAAGTTCAAATTAATCTTTTGTGCAAGTAATACTGCGACTTCCTATTAAAAGAAGACATCACTACTTTTTTTGCCTATTTTTTTTAATAGATCTTAATATTCTAAAGGTTAGGAACTGGAAAACAGTTGTGTCAAACTCAGAGACGCGTGAAGAAGACCAAGGCTGTTGAGTCATTGAAGAAGAAGAAAACATGAATGGTCATTTATCGAAAAGGTTCGAATTTCAGGATCTCACGGTTATTCAAATTAGCTGTACGTCCTTCCAATTTTGTATTCGTCAAATTTTAAGAATTATAAAGATTTCTTCCGTTATAAGTAAATTCCGTAATTACTTAAAATGAAGTCGAAGCAATGTAAACGCAAAGAAAAGGCTTAAGTGGCCCAGGAGAAACTCCATATTATCGAATAGGGGCAAGATAAGCAGAAATTGCCAGACACCTTTATCTACCTGAGTCTGTTTGTTCTACGTGGATGGTTAAAAAATGAGACAAACTTCGTCAGTCTGTTGATAACATTGATAGGGAAAAAGGAATGACCAGAAAAAGGTGCTAGACAGAGGAAGACATTGTTAAGAATGTTCTTTGCGAAGCGGTGTTGGATAATTAAAGATCCCAATCACACATTCTAAGGCTCCCAAAGAAACAGAACTATTACTAAGCTATCTTGAACGATAAAGATCTTGGATTAAGGTACAGCAATTATAAGATCTGCCATGCAAAAAATTAAGAATGTTAATGCAGGAAAAATAATCATCCCATCAAAGTTTGTTAATAAAATAATAAATTCCACTTTCAATATTTCCATGTCAAAGTAAAAGTATTATTTTCTTTTTATTTAGGCAACCTGAAATAAAACAGAAATTGCATATCAATATTAAAAATATGGAGGATGGGGAAAATAAAAGGGCCCCTTACGAGTGAATACGATTAGACGTGTGTGAATGTGGTACTCATACCAAGCTGTTTACTGAGATCACAATGAATGGCTTGGACATGGGTCTTTTCTTTATTTCTGATGAAGCCTAATTTCACTTGAGTAGTTATTTCAATTCACAGAATGATAGGTTCTGGGCAGCGGAGAATCCGCGTAACTTCCGCCATTCACCATTACATGATCAGAGGATTAGTGGATGTGCTGTGTCTACATTCCACATTATTGTTTCATCATTTTTCATCATAGTAAATTCGAAGTGTTACATTTACAACATTTTGAATCCATTTGCGGCAGCATTAACTGAGGCGGAAAATATCTGCAATTACTTCTAACAGGAAGGTGCAAATGCCTACACATCCAGCTGAACGATGGATCCATTTACACAATCTTTATTCCTGACAGAGTTGTTAGGAGAGGTCAGTTCAGTCTCGGCCCTAGCTGGCCACCCAGGTCACCGGATCTATTAGTGTGGCATTACTTTTTGTGGGGAATTTTCAAATCTAAGGTGTATCAAAACAACCCCCAATCTTCAAGAACCTGCAGCAGAACATTTCTGATGAGACTTTAGATATTCCAGCTTCGATCTACCTTCCGCAACTTACTGACCGGGGTCCAAAGGTGCAGAGATATGAATAATGATCCTTTTCAATATCTGCTCTAAGAAGGTTAATTAAGAATTTCGTTTCCTTTAACATGTTTTCTTGGAACCTGGAACTCTATTCTCCGGGCCAATTTTATTTGCCCCACCATGGATTATCCCTTAATTTATGTTAATATTGTAGCTCCCATTTTATTTAACCCTTCTTTTAGTGACCATGGTCCTCGGCTTCCTCTCGTGTATGGGGTCAGACTGTAGTCTAAAAGACATGATAAACAATACAGCCATAGAAAATGATCCTTCAGTTGCTACTCTCAGTTTTACTATCATGCCAATAGAGCCCCCCCCCAAGTTCAATAATAATCAACGTTGAATACATATTGATTGTGTGAGTGATTATTATCGCTACGTTGTGAAGCAACTCGAGGACTATTGCAATGGACCTCGGGATTTTCAACCATAGTCAAATGATTGACGTAGTGTAAGGGTAAGAGAGTGAGGAGGCCAACTCAATTTTCCTCCTCGTCATTTGATCGGTGTCCAGAATTATGAGGCCCTCAGGCAATTACCATCATGCAGCTATTAAAAAAAATAAATTTACCTATTGACATGACATGAAAGTTGAAGAGTGGGTGCTAGCTCAAGTGTCGTCCTCATAATTTGACTTTAGTTCAATATTAATGTTGTTACCTCGTAATTAAACCTAAATTAAATATTAATATAAATATGGCTACGCTTTAATATGCACGATTAAGTATGATACATAGAGGGATGAATGTTACAAATTATACTTTATTAATTCAAGAGTTTATTCTTACTAACTGAGCTCAGGTGCCTTCTTCCGGAGAAGGAGCTGGGCGGTAAAATTGTATTGCGGTGATTGGTATTCCACCTACATAGCACCGCGCTTAATAGTGATACCAACTAACGTGGAATGTACTAGGTCTGCAATGGTAAATACCAATCCGCAGCACCATTAAAAATAAGAAAAAAAATTTACTTATTCAAAACATTCGTATACCTAAATTAATTGCTAAGATGTATTAATTACTTCATTTTACAACAAAAAAAAATTATATAATCAAATTCTTTTTAAAAAATAAATTTATTAATTGAACATCTATTATATGCAACATTAATACTGAACCTAACGAAACAATGTTATCAGCGTTAGAATTTCATTAATTGACCATAAAATCATCAGCATAGAAATAAATTTAATGCTTACCTAGAGACGATATCAGGACTGGTAACTGTACTTTTCTGATTTTTACTTATTGGCTAATCATAAAAAATTATTATAATTTAAATGTGTCAGAGAGAGAGAAATTTAAACGAACAATAATTCAGACCAAAATATTCAATTTAAAACTTGTATCGACTTGCTTCGCTTTTGCTCCCTACAAGAGGCTAGTAGAAATTATCTGATTATTGCACATTTCGCTACTCGTCCCGCGGTTAGTTTCGCTACTGATAAGCAGAGAGAGAGAGAGAGAGAGAGAGAGAAACTAAATGTTTCGCTTCCCAAAACCTTGGTGGAATTTGGGACATTAAAACTGAAATATGTTACTGATTAATATTAATTTCTTTGCGACTGGCCGACTGGAATAAGTGATTTCGTGCATGAAATGCTATTAGGAATATATATAAAGAAGAAATTTTTTTTAAAAAAAAGGATACTCATATTGCTTTAAAACTAGTATTTAAAGTTGTTAATGTTCTTTTTTTAAAAAAAATTCCAGGCACTAGTTTGTGTTTTGAGATATTAACAAACTCTTATTATTGTTGAGGTGCAGTTTATGAGGGAAAAAAAACTGTTTTATTTTCAAATTGCTTCGGAATTATACAGTTCAATGCTTTGTTCACTTTTGAAATCGTAATTATCTACCACCCAGCTAACAAAAAAAAATATTAAAAATCTTTCTTCTCTAATTTTTTTTAAACCTCTAACCTCTTTTCTATTTGTCCATCAATAAGATTGAACTTTTATGGTATTAAAGTCTCCCAGCAAAGCATTCATTTTACAAAAATTAATAGCTTGAAAATACAAATGTAGATTTATAATCTCACAATGTTTATCCAAACAGTATGTAACGAAATAAAAATTTATTAAAAATTATTTAAAAGAGCACAAATACGCTTACTTCTTACTGTAACTCAGTGGTTCTTAACTTTATTTTTGTTGCGGTACACTTTCAACAATTTCAAAAATTGGCGGCCCTTAACAATAAAATAAGTTTAAAATAATTTTACTCACCTATGCAAATAGGTTATGATAATAATTTTCAGTGTTAAGTGAAATAATATGTACGGCAAAATCGACAAAATGTCTATTGAGTAATTAATTACAAATTAATTATTAGAATACATTTAATGGGAAATTTGTGCTTGAGGATTTCTGAAAATTTCGTTTATATTGAGTCGTCAAAATGATAATGCCACTCGCATTTCGTCGTCTGCTTTTCAAAGTCTCAAATTTTTTTCATTTTTTTCATTTGTTAATCCTGAATATTCGATTTCACACAAGTAAGATGTATAAAGTTGTAACAGTATTTTTAAAGCTTTTTTGGCTATTACCGGATTATCGGCTCTAATTTTAATCCAAAATCAATTAATTGACTCTTCCAAATGTTTTGAAATTAAATCTCGATTATTACAGAGCGAAATTAGTTCTTTCTCTTCATTCAAAGTTAATTCCTTTTCTCAGATGTGTCCGTACTCAAATGGATTTCGAACCGAGCAAATTTTTTTTATATCTAAATTTGGGAAATAATGAGTAACTCTCTCCCCCGATGTTTTCACATGATCAATTTTATAAATAATTTTATAGGAGTCTTTTGAAACAGACTCAAACTTTTCCAAATTACCTTCATCAACTTTGTTCTTACATAATTTTTTTTAGAATCAAACCAGTTTTTTTCCTCAGAGTATAATTAATAATTTAAAAAAATTGAGGCACATTTCAAGAGTTTGGCGGCCCACAAAAGTGTCGTGGCACAGTATTTGAGAATCACTGCTATAATTAATCTAAAATCAGTGGCGCAATAGCTCATTAGAGGGCCTTGGTCTACTGTGCCCATATTAGTTTTCGTGACCTTAGTCACTGAAGTGCATGAGCAGATGTTTCGGTGTTTAGTTTTAAAGCAAACTTGGTACTTATTTATCGACCCATTAAAGGGATGAAAGGCTAAGTCGACCTTACCCAGCCCGGGATTTGAACCCCGGACCCGTGGCGTGAAAATGAGATGCGCTAACGCTTGGACACTGAGCTTCGCTTACTACAACTAAAAGCGACTATTCTTTAATGGGTAAAAAGAAGCTTTATTGAATTTCAAGTTTGTTGCTTAGACCCATCTTGCACACAGCTCTCATGTATAAAAATTTTCAGATAATATGCAAGGAACTGCACTTTTTGAAAAGCATACTATGCCTGCTAGCTCACTTACTTTCAGTCGACGATCATCCAGTACAACTTAATGGATTTTCTTCACCATTTCTATAGTCGTCACCTCATTGGGTCGACCACTGCGATGCTTGTCTTGGCAGCTCGTAGGGCTTCGTTTAAACTCTGATACCCTATATTTTACTGTTGCAAACGAAGGAGCAGGCTCATCCAAAGTAGAATCTAATTCAGCTTTTATATTGGTCAGGCTGAGGCCTTTCAAATAAAAGTATTGTATCACATAACGATGACCCATTTTCTCCATTTTCACAATTTCACTGGAAATGTTCCCTCTCTATTGATGGTTTCCAAACAAATACTAAACAACGTGACGTCTTCAGACTTGAAACATAAGCTTTATAGATTGCGTACTTTCTAATATAGTGATATCAAACAACAACCGCCATCTCTAGGTCAGGCAGGGTACTTATGAGACCACCCTCGCAAAATTACTTAGGGTCGTTCACACTTTATGAAACCTATTTTAGTTGTTAATTTTGATAAGTTAATACTGTATTTTGTGCGACAATTTGCTTCTACCTTGTAAGGGCTGAAGTCTTCTCTCAGCCCCGTCTAGATGTGTGGGAAGAAGGGAAGGATGACTAGCCATGTTAATTAACCAATCTATTTAATGAACACACAAATTATCAACACAAATCTAATAATTCCAAGGAGTAGAGATGTTCCCAATCTGAGCAATATGAAAGTAAATAACGAGATACGCGAATTATGCGAAGATTTTAAATATACTGTCCTCTTATATATATCAGGATCAAATACACTGCCCTAACTATCTGAACTACAATTTAACTAATAGTCACTTTAATTCTTTCCACTGCCTAATCTCTGAAACATACTAAAATAGAATAATTCCTGATCGGTGGCAATTTATACTTCTCCTCGCATTCTCTATATCTCAATATCTCTAGCTTTAAAACCTAGACTATATATACCCGACTTAAACTGCATAATCATGTTTGCTTCTTCAGAGGGTTTGTTGTGAGTAAACTTGAATTGATAGACCAAAGATTTCCCAAGAGGATTAAAAAAAAGGACGCGGATAGATCCGTCGCATGCCATAATTCTTGACAATAGCTCTAGAGCTCAAATTTTTCATGCAAGTGAACATTTTCTTAGTACTGTCGTACACATTTTTCTCCATTCCTCTTAAACCGTTTTCCAAAGTCCGCTCAGTGCTCTTGGATACCTTTTCCTTTAGGCTCTTTTTCCTAAATCGAAAGCACAAAATTCTATTGGAGAAGTGTAAAGGGATTTTACACGTATTTCATCAAAAGGAATATACTATATTCCTTTTTTTGATTCTTTCTTTGCAAATTAAGCGGCAGACATGTGACTAGAAGCTTTGTTCATATGGAGCTCAACTTTATCAATGTCCTTTCTATATAAAGTTGGAATTTCTTCTTCAAAAATTGATTCGAAAATAGAGTGAATTAGTTTTGTCTTTACTTGAGACTTTTTTTTAATTTACTGTTATTAGAAAATCTGGAAACTATCGAGAATCCCTTTGGGAGCTTTATTATACACTGACGAAGCCATTTTGTATGGTCATTCCCGTTAGATGAAAAATAGAAAATTGATCGTTTTTTATTTTACAGTCACTTAAATACACTGACCTCCAAAAGTTAAGGAACAACCGATTTTTGGGCCTTATTTTCAAATGAACGAATGTAGAAACACCAATTTTGGATGACATGTGCACAAAACAGTTATGTATTGACTGCCAGATAGAAGTTTACATAACAAAAATTCAAAAATGGTTTTCAACAAAAAAAGGCAATCTTGCTGGAAAAGTCCATTTTGGAAAAAATAATAATCACAGTTTTATGTGGTAAAATGTCATAGAAACATAACAAAAATAAGTTTTAATAAGGGATATGCTCACCTCTAGCTTTAATGCATTGGCGGAATCAAATTTGCATGCTGTCAATTAAGTTATCGGTTACCGAAATGGGAAGCGAAGACCAGACACGGAGTAAGCTGCGTTCCAGCTCTCCTAAAGACCTTGGAGGAGGACTTAAAGCAGCAACCTGTCTACCAAGATAGTCCCAAAGATACTCAATCGGATTTAATTTTGGAGATCAAGCTGGCCATTCCATCCGCTCCAAACCAAGACCCTCAAAAGATATTCCTTTTATAATTACAGCTCGGTGAGGTCATGCATTATCATCCATCAGAATGAAATCATCGCTAAATGCACCGGCATACGGGCGGACATATGGATCAAGGATCTCATCTCTATATCTCACACCAGTCCGAGTTCCTCCCTGGAACACATGCAGGTCAGTATGACTACCGAGTGAGATCCCTGCCCAAACCATTATTCCACCACCTCGGTAACTGTGTCTTTTAAAGGTGTTGGATTGATGATATCTGGTGCTTTGTTCCCTCCAGATGGGCGGACGACCTGAATCACTCCCCAGGGTGAATCTGGACTCGTCTGTACAGAATACTAAAGCCCATCGCGGTCTGGTCCTGGAAACGTGTTCTCTTGCCCAAAATAAGAGGGCCCTTCTTTGTCGTTTGTTGAGGGGTACACATACAACTGGTCGTCTTGCATAAAGACCTGAATTGTGATAACGCCTTCGCACCCTACTAACGGATATTCTTCTCCCTGATGCTACAGAGTGGTCTGCAACAAGTTGAGGCACAGAAATCCTTTTTCTCCTTCGGGCCGAAAGAGCGATATAACGGTCTCCTGCAGGTGTTATAGCTCGTGGTTGGCCCGGAACATGTCTTCTGGACACAGATGCTTCTGTTTGATATTGATTCCAGAGACGGTGGACCACACTAGGATACACATTAAGACGCCTAGCAGCATCAGCCTGTGACCACCCCATTTCCCTTTATGCTATTAAAAAAGTGTTCTTGATAGCTTCTTGCTTTCGAACAGTCTTAGGATGAAGTTTCGTGGTCATGTTTTCCATTTTTACTTCCACCGAGACGTTTTTTTGTCTTTCAGATTTAATATATTATAAATGCTTTTCCTTGAAATGCAATTACGGAAAATTTACACTGCTTTATAATTTTTTTTTGATACGGAAAGCGTAGTTACGTAATTATCGAGCCATAAATCAATTTTAGGAGCCATTTTTTAAAAATCTTTTATTTTATATTAAAAGAAAACATTAGCAGACGATTATTCTGTAGTTTCAAAAGTTTTATCACAAAATGCAAACGAGAAAATGAATTACAAAATCGTTTCCATAAAGTGTGAATGACCTTATGCCTTATGTATATACAAATATTAACCCTAATCTAGATAATTTGTATGGTTAATAATTAATCCCTTGAATGCTGATTGAAAATTACGTTATTCATTTCCCCCCCCCTCCTCCCAATGCCACCGTTTAACACGTAGGCGAGCGTATTGGGAGGGGAGGGTGGTAGAAAAGAAATAAATAAGCAAATCCTCTGAAATAAGTAAATTTGTCGCAAACTCTGTCAAGGTCCTTTTTTTGCATTTCAAAGCCTTTGAACTAATTCTATGGATAGCAGTACACATAAAAGATAGTACTCCGAAAAGACGTATATTTACGTCTGGGGGAATTGTCGCACTGGCTGAGCAAGGCATCTATATACGCCGGGGGCACTTAAGAGGTTAGAGTCGTGTTGTGTAGCTTTAGCGTCAAAGTAGAGTATTGTTCAATTCAATACATTGTTATTGTATGGAAGGGATGAAAATTATGATTGAATATTGGGTGGCAAACATTAAAAGTTTGAGAACCACAGGTTTAAATTATCAATAGTATACTAATCTAACTATTTAAACCCGTTTCAGTCGAGACTGAATTCCTGCTAAGCTTAGACAACGCTTAAAAGTGCCCGTGTTCAAAAACGACTTCCCTTATACCCAATAGTATATTTTCTTGTGGGTGTGTCTTGTTGTCTTACATAAAACATAAAGTTTGAATATTATTTATAAATTGCAAATAAATGAAGAGAGTATCACTTAAAATAAGCTTCTTTATTGCTAAGACTAATTAGCAACCCAACGCGTTATTTAATTTCTATGAGAGGAGTGCTCTGACTTGAACAGTAATGCAAAAATCTGTTAGATGGGTATTCTGAACTATTTTGATGTAAAATATTTATTTTTCAAATCAACATTTGCGAAGAATATTTCGTTCAAGATTTTTTGAAAAAACTTTAATGAATACAAGGTAACACACACAAAAAAAATTGTATTAAGCATGTAGCTTGAAAAAAAGAATGGAGTCGGCAACAACTTTTTGTGACGTCATGCCACACACCTCCTCACTGCGTCATTGAGTGAACACGTGCAACTCCCCCTGAAAAATGTCGAAACAACATCAAATTTCTTGTAAAGAAAGCAGCCACGAAATTCAAATTTTAACAGAGGTTTATGGAGATGAAATTTTGTCTTGTGCGCATGTGTTTGAATGGTATTAGAGGTTTTCAAGGGGAAGGGTTAAAGTGGAAGGGAGAGATGATGAACCTGCTGGCGTCCAAGGTCATCAATTACAGACCAAATCGTGATATTAGTGAGTTCCTCCTCACACCAGTGGTCAGACTGTTAAACAACATTGCCACATTGAAGTACGAAAAAAACTTGGGGGGGGGTCAGAATTGGGAAGTGATGGATGGCCCCAAGACAATGCATTCGCTGACATGGCCCTATCTCTCAAGCAGTTTCTGACCAGCAAAAATTTTACTGTGAAGGGGTATCCTCCTTATTTACCTTGTGACGGATCTATATGCGGTTCTACTAATCCCTTCATATCTTCTTAAGGAAAATATTTATTTCAACCAACTTTCATCGAGTAAGGAAACGTGATTATAAAAATGAGGTATATTATATCAATTCTGTTTTCGCGAGTTTCAGGGTTGACACGTAGTAGTTGACACGTTGGAGTGTGCAAGTAGGAGTTAACATAGAGTCCGCGAGTTAATTGTTAGTTGAAGATTGAAAAGGAGTGGAATTAATTAAAGTTTACAGAGCTTGGAGCCAACGACATTGAGCAATCCGAAGAGAGTGCCTGGAAGTTTCCAGTGTAGGATCCGACACATAAAAAGATCAGGTACTGTGCGTTTGATTAAGTAAAAGCTAGTTTATTAGTGGGCGACGCAGTTATATTTGAGCGTATTTAAGCTGTCTTAGATTCAGTTGAGGCTCTGTAGTAGTATTCAAGTGTTATAGAATCTCACCTCCGCGCTCTACTATAAATCATATACCTTAATTAGAATTGTATTGTGTCTGATTGATAATTAGAATTAATAAATTGATTAGATTGAAAAACATGTCTGTGGATTATTCTGCTTCTCCCACACCTCTAGCCGGGTTTACAGGTAGACAAGAGGGTTCAGATGTAAGCAGGAACCAACCACTATCACAATCTGATTTGAGCCTATGCGAATTTTTTTTATTTCGTACAGTTAAATCTTGCTGAAAGGAAACTCCTTTTACCTCAGTTAAATAGGTTCAGGCAAAAATGGAAAATCTAAACTGCAAAAAGCCTTATTTCAGAACTGTTACCATCAATAGCAGCACCCAATGCAGAATTGTGTGAATACAGAAGGGGATTACTTTGAAGGTGATACTGTCACAGATTCTGTACGTACAATGAGTTATTGGACCAGTTTCGTTTTTTTGTGTGTATTGAGTGTTTATTTACATCGTTCTTCGAAGCTACGTTAAGGTTACTGGCGGTGGACCTCGTCATTTTGAACCACTCTCATGCGAAAAGGACAAAAACGTAACAACCAACTAACAAGCGGTTGTTGGTGTTTGGAGGTTGTGACGGATCTATCCGCGACTAGACTAATACCTTGGGGATTCTTCTGGGGGAAAAATTTTATCTCAACCAACATTCGCCGAGTATGAAAGCGTGATTATATAAATGAAGCATATTATATAAATTCTGTTTTCGCGAGTTTGAGGAGTTGGCAAGTTGGAGTTAGCAAAGAGTATGCGAGTTAATTTGTTAGTTGAAGAGTGAAGGATCGTGGAATTATTAAGAGGTCTTGGAGTTGTCCAGGAAAAAGGATTATGGAGAGTGGTTCCGACGACATTGATCAAATCCATATAAAGATCTGCAAGATTCAAGGGCTGGATCCACTTCATAAAAGTACAGGTATCGTGAGCTTGTTTAATTAAGACGTTAGCTCTTATTAGTGTGCGACGTAGTTTATATTGAGCATATTTAAGCTATTGTTAGTAGTATATAATTGCACGATTTTAAAACACTCTCCATTAAAACAATTTCCAGTAAAACACCGCACGATTTTGAAACAGTTTCCATTAAAACAATTTCCAGTAAAACACCGCACGATATGAAAACAGTGTTCCATTAAAACACCGCATGATCAAATTGTCGACTTGTTTTGAGAAAAATGAAGTTAAAAATACGAAAGCGATAGGGTTTTTATATAAATTTCACTGCTTATATCTCAACAGCTTCAGAAGTTTTTATGTTGAGGCTTTAACGTATATCTTTTTCAAAAAATTGAAAAATTTGTCATTTAAGAGTTCTTAGAGGCTTTAAAACATGAATAATGAGTCTGTGATTAAAGCATTATTAGCTTAAATCGGCTGCGTCGTAGGATTTGAGTTAATAATGTTTTTTGGTTCCCAAGGTTATCAGTTCTATTCTCGTTGCGAGAATTAAACAAAAAAAAAAAAGAGAGATGAGGGAAAAAAAATTCAATCGAGGTCAGTGAAAGTGATCGCAGAATCTTGAAACAGAGTGTGGCGTAATTCATTTCTCTCAAGGTGAAGGTTGAAAAGCATTGTGCAAGAAAAGCGCGTGGCGAGGTTACTTTAGATAGCGCGTGATCTAAAGTAGTTATCTTTTCTCAAGGATGAGGGATTTTAGAAAATATAAAAAGATAATTTTTCGGTGCAAAACATCATTAGCGTTACAGGCGTCAAAGGAAATGGACAAAAAATATATTAGTGTTCTGATTTTATTTACTCTCGTTGTCGTAGAATTAATTTTTATAATATCAAATCACATTGAGGTAATTCAAAATGAGATTGATATAAACAATAGCACATGCTTTCTTTCAACCCATATAGGAAGGAAAATATTCTATCATGAGTGTAAAAAAGGGAGTGAAATTGTATATGATATTCGGCGTTTCTTTAGCATAAATTCAACATATTTGACACCAAGTATATTGGGAGTACAACTGAGCGTAAAAGAATTTCGGAAAATCTGTAAACAATGCTCAAACTGAAACATCCTGCTTGTCTTTTGTGCGTGGGGGCAAGCCAGTGTGGAAAAACTACCGTAATTCGACACATTATTGCACAGAAAGCGTACGATTACGAATTCAAAAACATTATTTGGTCTTATAAAGCGTTCCAAGAATGGTTCATTAAAGAAAAAGGAATTAAATTCGTAGAAGGCTTACCTGAAAGGTTTGAAAGTGATAGCCTTTATATTTTTGATGATTATCTCCATTCCTTAGATGAGAAAGTTTCACAGTTATTCACTATCACTGCGCATCATTCTAGAATAAGTGTGATTCTAATTTTGCAAAATCTATTTCCTCGAAATAAAGTGATGCGAGACATAAGTTTGAATGCGCAGTATATAATATTGTTTAAAAACAACCGCGATGTCGGACAAATACAATGCTTTGCCAGACAACTCTATGGAAACAAAGCAGCATCGTTTATGGATGCCTACAAAAAGAGCACGCAAGGTTATTTTAACTATTTGTTGGTGGATCTACACCCGAGAACGGACGAAAAATATCGGCTCAGAGAAAGTGTGTTCCCTGATTCCAATGGAATTCATTGGATTTATGTACCGATAAAATGAAGAATGTAAAGAAGCATTATCATTTATTGAAACTACTCCTCACAGCATCTCCTGCGCAAAAAAGAGAAATTATACGTACTGCCGACAAAAGTCAGTTACATCTTTTCTGTGAGATTTGTTTAAATATTCTAGAAGGCAACCTTGCTGTCGATGTGAAGAAACTGAGGAAATATAAAAAAGCCATTAGAAAAATCGGGAATAAAAAGTTATCGTTAAAACAAACAAAAAAAAAGAAATAATTCAAATTGGTGGGGCTCTCCCTTTTCTCATAGCGCCAGTGTTGACGGCATTAGCAGGCATTATAGGAAAAGCAATAGGGAACCGAATATAACATTTATCAAAATGTCAAAACGCATGGCCGTTGTTCCAGAGGAATTAGCAACATCGTACTTTTCTAAAACCCCAGACGCAGGATTGCATGACATTGAAAGTAAAATAGAAAATCTCTTGCATGCATCAAGTTATTCAGATGATGCAAAAGCTAAACTATTAAGCCAATTGATTCTCAAATATCGGCATATGGTGAGCGAACCTAAGCCTCCAGTACGTGTGACAATTGAAGAGGAAATTCCTAAAGAAAAATCCGCAGAAGTAGCGGAAAGAAATATTTCGGAAGATCCTATTGTACGCGATATCATTCTCTCTGTGCCTGCAAATTTCCAAAAATTCATTCCGGCGATTGTGGAGAAATTGAAAACACGCAGCTATTCTTGGAATGAGTTGGGGGAATTGATTACCGATAATCAGGCAGTTAAGCATTCAAATGTGATTGATCTATTTTCATATTTGATGAGGAACGTTAAAAAGGGTCTCGAACCTCACGGCTTTGCAGTTTTCTGGAAAGCTATCAACGAAATAAAAATCCCTACCCGGTGGATTGGAAATCAGAAGCTAGTGCAAAATCTAGGAGGTGATACGAGCTTACGCGAAAGTCACAACGACGATACGTTGGAATGGCCGCACACGCCTCGGAGGAAACAGAAGAACAGGAAAAGGAAATGGAAAGAGTATTAAAAGCGACATATTATGATTTTGCGAACCCTGCATCCTTCGATGGAATTAAGAAACTATCAAAGACCACCAAAGTACCTTACGAAAAAACAAAACAGTTTTTATCCTCACAAGACCCCTATTCCCTTCATAAAGGCGTTCGATACAAATTTCTTCGAAGAGCGACGCTTTCATATGGTATAAATGAGTTATGGCAGTGTGATCTAGTGGACTTAAAACATTTGGGAAAGCATAACAACGGATTTCGGTACTTACTTACCGTAATCGATGTATTCTCGAAATACGCCAGAGTGAGTGCTCTGAAAATGAAGACTGCAGAAGCCGAAAAAATGCATTTGAAAACTTGTTTCAACAAGCAAAGCCTAAAAATATTCAAACTGATAAAGGCAGTGAATTTTACAATTCTCAACTGAAATCCTTATTTCAGAGGCATAGTATCAATCACTATTCTGCCGAAGGTGATCATAAGGCTAGCGTCGTTGAAAGGTTTAACAGAACGTTAAAAAACAAAATGTTTAGAGTGTTCACATATAGAAATTCGTATAAGTATGTAGATATTTTGCACTTGCTTGTAAAATCGTATAATGACACCGAACATCGCAGTATTGGTATGGCCCCCTCACAAGTGACTCGAGAAGTAGAACCACAAATTTTCAAAAAATTATATGGTTTTCTCGAAAAGAACCCGAAAGTGATTCTAAATAAGGGAGATTTAGTTAGAATATCTAAAGCAAACAAAACTTTTCGACGAGGATATTTACCAGGATGGAGTGATGAGGTCTTTAGAGTAACAAAAGTATATTTCTCTCATCCGACTACATTTGAGCTGCAAGACCTGAAATCAGAAGCTATAAAAGGACGATTCTATGCAGAGGAACTGCAGAAAATCTCGAAACGCTCTGACGATTATTGGCGCATAGAAAAGGTGCTCAAAACAAAAGGCATAGGCAGGAAGAAAGAGTATTATGTAAAGTGGCAGGGTTTTGATGAGCGCTTTAATTCGTGGGTTAAGGAAGCATGGATGAGGTAAATGATTTCTAAATCACGTTACCTAGCAATTCTAGCACTCAATTCTTTCCAAAAAATACGCAAGCATCATTCAGAACGAAACTAGCTCGTCCGATCATATTAACAGGCGCATGGGAAGTTGGTTTATCAGAAATATTTGTTCCGCGAACCTGGTTCAACATCGGCAACCATAATAATAAATATTCCATAACGTATGAAGAGACAAAAATTATCGAAAAGGACTATGCAGAATATGATATCGGAGTGAAAATAGAGCAAGGAACTGCAGACGCAGATGTTATCGAGGAAATTAATAAAAGTATTGAAGAAAAATGCGGACATTTTGTTGCTTTTTCATTGGATCGCAAGAATATTAATGTTCATATTGCTCCTAATTACGAGTTGCATTTAACAGCAGCAAATGCCCACGGTTGTTAACCATGCTGAACTTACCTAGAGAAGATAGAATTATAAGAATGTCGGAAAGTTTTGTTTTCCGAAAACCATCCAAAACGAACAAAGACAATCACTTGAAAATTATTGCAAGAAATCTAAAACGGCATTTCATAATTCGCACCACTCGGTTTAATCATAAATATACCGATTTGGAAAACATGCACCATGAACTGTTTCAGCATATAAATTTCAATCTAATGCAAACAGGAATTGGAGGCGCTGCAGATTTCATTTTTGACTTCAAAGTAAATAAAGTCGAAATAACAGTTCAAAAGAATGTCGAACTCGAATTAAGATTATTATATGCGCCCCTTTTTATGCGTATGCTGAGTTTGACCAAGGATATTGTGTTGAAGGGGAAATCAATGCATGTATTGCAAAAAATCGACAGACCTCCATTGAACGAATATTTTCGCGTAAGCATTACGGATAAACCGACAGTTCCAGAGAAAGTGAAAAAAACGGAAAATTTACAATTAGATGTTGGATTTTATAAGAATGCAGAGCAGTTGTTCAGCTCTTTTAAACATCTGGCGTTTAATCTATTAGCTAATAAGAAAGTGAAAATTCATATTCCCGATACATCTGCCATAACTTTCCAGGATGGGTTAAAAGATCTCTTGGGACTAAAACAATCAACATTACACGGTGGCACTCATATTTCGGATTATCAACTGGAACTAGACGGAGGAATCACAGAAATTTATGTCTATACAGACATTATAGAATCTCATTTTGTGGGGGATACTATCGCACCTTTACTTCGCATCATTCCTGTGATGTCAACCAAAGAAGACCAAATTGTTATTAATTATCAAAGACCCCTGTATTTTCCTCTGCGTCAAAATTATATCGACTGCATCGAAGTCGAATTAAAAAGTAGTTCTGGAGATGGTATTATTTTTACGAGCGGCAAATCGCTCTTGGTTCTTTCTTTCCGACGAAGAATAGTATAAAACTACAACTGTATATGGCGACATCATTTCGGTCCTGACTTCGCAAGAGAAAGATGCATTTGGACCGCAGAGCTTGTCAGGACTATTACTGTTCGCAGTTACAGAATGGTGGCTCGTGTTTTCAAGGAGTCAGCCATCAAAGAGGATATGGAATGTTTTCAAATTTATTTCGAATGATATCTCCCATTGCAATGAAGGCAGGAAAATATTTAGGGAAACATATTCTGAGTACCGGTTCAAAGGTAATGTCAGATGTTGTGTCGGGAACATCTCTGAAAGATTCGACAAGGGCGAGATTGAAAGAAACGTCCAAAAATATTAAAGATGACATTCTTCATAAGCTTCAAAGCGGTTCGGGTATAAAAAGAAAGAAATCGCGCAATAAGAATCATTTGCCGCGCGCTAAGCGAAGCCGAAAGAATTCCAAAGCAGCGGTAGATATATTCTCATAAGATGGATGAGAGAGCGTGCGCTTGTGTATCTAATGCTTATGATTTGTTTACCGTTAATCCTGTGCAATTGTCAACCGAAGAAAGTTCGTTTACCGAAATTTTTCCTGTTGCATCTCTGAGTGATAAAACACCGATTGAATTCTTTTTCTCAGGCGTGGGAGAAAGTTATTTAGACCTAGCTCATACACTTCTTCATTTACAAGTGAAAATTACGAAAAAAAAATGGATCAAATATTGCAACTCCTGACGTAGTAGCTCCAGTCAATTATTTGTTGAATACATTATTTTCGGAATGTTCCATAACATTAAATGATAAGCAAGTGTCCTCACAAGCGAATTATGCATACAGATGCATGTTCGATGCCTTGCTGTCCCCAAAAGCTGTTCAAGAATCTCTATTAACGGCTGGTCTTTTCTTCAGAGATAGTCCAGGAAAGATTGACGCAACCGAGATTTTAAACGCAGGGGAGGGATTCAAAACTAGATATAACATTTGCAAAGATAGTAAACTAATGGACATGATAGGAGCTTTACATTTCGATCTAGGCAATCAAAGTAAATATCTGATCAATTCAGTGAATCTTCGAATTAAATTAGAAAGAAATAAAGATGCCTTTGCACTGATGTCAGCTTCGCAAGATTTCAAAATAGTTATACAACATGCTTCCTTATTTGTTAGGAAAGTAAAGGTCGCTCCTTCAATTTTAATAGCGCACGAGACCGCACTTTCTAGAGGCGCGATTAAGATGCCCCTTCGCAGAACAGAGGTGAAATCCTTCGCGCTTTCTTCAGGAATGCAATCTATTACTATTCCAAATGCATTTATTGGACAGGTACCAGCGCGACTAATCATGGGTATGGTATCTAATACTGCATATAATGGTGATTTTTCTAACAATCCATTCAATTTTAAGCATTATGATTTATCATACCTCTGCCTATTAGACGGAAATCGCATGATTCCTTCAAAACCCTATCAACCGAAATTCGATACCTCTAACAGTTATAGCAGATGTTATATGAGCCTTTTTACTGACTTAGGGCGATATCATAAAGATCAAGATATCAATATAAGTTATAGCGAATATAAGGACGGGTACACGTTGTTGGCAATAGATTTAACGCCAGATCTCAGTGCAGATGGAATGCATGATTCGGTCCTACGAAATTCGAATTTGGCTTTGGATATTCGCTTTAGTAAGGCACTACCCGAAACGGTTAATTTAATCGTTTATGCGGAGTATCGAAATGTCATAGAGATTGACAAAAACCGCAACGTTTTAACTGATTTTTAAAAATGAATTCTCAAAGCCTATGTAATCTCGCCTGCAGCGATTCCATTCTTCGATCCAAATTCGGAGGCGTGTACGCTTCCGATGAATTGCCTAGGACACTTACAGGCTATTCATGTTTTATTGTAAATTTAGATTCTAGGGCGAAGCCTGGAAGCCATTGGGTTGCGTTAGCCTTTAGGAATAACACTTGTTTTTACTTTTGTAGTTTCGCTTCAGTTCCAAAGAAGGGTAAGATTTTAAACTTCATCAAACAGAATTCACAGAAACTGATGTGGAACAAATGTCGCTACCAAAGCGCTACGTCCTTTACCTGCGGTCAATTTTGTCTTCATTTCCTATACAAATTTGTGAGAAAGCAGACTTTATCACCTCTAGATTCGAATAACATTGCATTCAACGAAAAGTTTATTCAAAGATTTGTAGCTAAAAATTTTCGCCTACAAAAGTGTTGTTTGACGCCACACTCAAATCAAATATGTCATACCTATAAAAACCGACATAAACTGCTTGAACACGTTTCAACATTTTTCTCATCATCTTTTGCATTCTAATTACAACATGTATGGAGGGAGGAGGGGTCGCTGCTGATACAGAATGTATAAAAGGAGGCAACACAAGCTGCAGAACTCTCATTACTGCTTTTAGTAATTCACCAAAAAGCAATGACTCCCGAACCGAGATATGGTTTCATGTACCTAAAGAGCGCCAGCCCCTCTGACGCTTATGTGATTCATTGTTTCACCGATTCTCGGTACGACAATATGATCTCCTGTGTACAAGCTGCCACATCCTATTCCATGGACACAACGGATTCCGACTGTAAAATGAAAATAGCCTATTTTAAGATTTTGAACAATTCTGCTATTGTGCGCGAGCTACACAATCCTTCAGTCTACAGACAAGTATTTGATTGCACAGCATAATATGAAACTGAACATCATGACTCAAAGACAGTAACTAAATGTGCAAAATGAATATTCTGTAACAAAGTGAATATTAGTTCTATGTATTATACGCAAGAAAACTGATTGTTACACTCTACATAAAAATATTGTTCTGTAACGAATGCACTGATAACTGTTATATATTGTAAGCATAAAAATGATTGTAACACTCTATGTAATAATATTGATATAACCCTTGAATAAAAAATTATTTTCCCGGATAAAACTGTGTTCGTTTGCTTTCGAGTAGTGTCTTCATTATGCATGTTGCAATGCTGTTACGCAAGATTTCCTGCTAGATATGTTTTTCTTTCATTTCTTCCTTGAAGATTTACGCAAGATTTCCTGCTCGATATGTTTTTCTTTCATTTCAACCTTGAAGATTAAACGCGCAGACCCCCTCTGCTATTTTCCTGTCTTACATAAGAGTTGTTTTTGACTAATTAGATTTGTAAAAACTGCGTTTTTAAAAATTTGTCCTTCATTTCGAGTATAAAATGTCAATCTGGCTTTCAACCTTTGTCTAGTCTGTTCCTGAAGTTCCTAACGTGCTACATTTTTTTTGGATCAGTCCGCGTCTTCTTACCGCTTCTTCTTGATTTCTGAAGTTCTTTTGGATAAATCGTTCTTCTCTCTATGGAAAATGGTGAGTGGAATTTGTATTTTTTCCTTTTCCGCTTAGATACATTTCGTTGAGAGCTTTTTCTGTATTGCTTCATTAGTCTTTTCATTTTAAAATTTCTAGAAAGCTTTGATTCCTCTTGCGCCAAAAAAAGAAAATTTAACGTAGACTTATCAAAGGAGAGCGGCGGCCTGTCGAGTAAATAGCAACTCCCTATTCGGTACATGTTGATCAAATCCCTGTTCTTCTAGAAGGATAACACACATTCAGGAACATCTGAAATCTATGTAATAAATTTACGTTGGAGTAGGGATATCCAAACTTCTCCTGATTGTGTATACATTAGAATTGTTCCCAAGTCGGCTTAACTTTTAAAAGTGTGCGTTTAAATTTTTTCTAACTTACGGAAACACACACAACACAATGATCTTTTGCATTCTTTCAAAAAAACATACTTTGGAAACTGTTGTTCAAAATAAAGTGTCTGTTACTGCCTATTACGATAAAAATTTGTTTGCGAAGATGGCATGCATACATTGTCTTATGGTCACAAAGATATTTAATATTGTTTTCTGTATTGTAGAAAGGGTTGGTTTTAACTCAATTTGTGTATATGTTTCTACAAATTATCTCCCTACTCCTATGCTTTGCTTTGTGGCTGCTTTTTTTATTGAATGTGTTTGTATTTCAACTTTTAATATGCTCTTAGTTTTTAAAATGTGTTTTTTGTATATTCAACTTTTAATATGCTCTTCGTTTTTAAATGTGTTTTGTATTTCAACTTTTA